>APFE030793711.1:0-92949 GCA_000404065.3 Pinus taeda
AGGCTTGGGGATGGGGCAAGTCATGTATAGATGACCTGTCTTGGAGGGGAGGGGAGGAGCCTGGGGGACCATAGCTGGGTCGAGTGCCTTCGGGGGGGCAGGGGAGGGATTCATGACTAGAGGGGGTAAAAAGGGGGTTAGAGATAAAGATGACAAAAAATGAAGAGAATCAGAGGATACAGGGGGGAGAGACATACCCGATGAGAAGACGACCCCTTTTGCAACCTTTGAGCATGTCAGAGGTGGAGATAGGACCCTGTTCAGGTTCCTGCCCTTCTTTTTCTACATTGGTGCAAGTGGCGCTTCCACAGTATCTGATGTTTTGATTTGTTCCGCTTTTTGTGCTGTTGTAGTACGTGGCTCAGGGATCCTAACATCCAGTACAGATTCCTTTTCTCCGTTGTCCAGAGAATTTTTCTTGAGGAGAGGGAAATATTTGAACAGATGACCCACTTGATGGCATCTCCTACAGCGATAAGGGATTCCTTCGTAATCCAATTTCTGCTTTCTCGAGAACGATTTCCATTGAATGGTAATATATTCCTGCAGACCACCCCTAATATCCATATGTAATAATATTCTGGCGTATGCCATCACTCCCCTAGTGATGTATGACTTGTCTGACTCCATATAAGTACCCAAGGTGTTGCTGATTCTCCTGAAGATGACCTCGAACCAGTACTGTAGGGGCAAGACCAGAAGCTTGATCTAGACAGTCCAACCCCGATTTGTTTCGTCTCTGGGTCGAAGAGGGGCGACCATCTTTTGCGCAGGACCGGTGCTTTTTCAAAATGCCAGAAAGACGACAAGACCCAGCTCGTGTGATTGGCCCTAGCGAACCTCGGCGCGAACCATCCTCGCACAAATGTTTGGACGAAGGGGATTTCTGCTAGATGTTGACCCCAGATCTCCACTTCCCATTTCTTTAATCTTTCCGCTGAGTAATTTCTGCCCCTGATGCGATCCACCAACACCCTGTCCGCTAAATCCATGGCATCCCCCCACTGAATATCTTCTTCGAGCCTGAGAATGATGTCCGAAGTTTGAGATTTGAAACAACGTTGTTTCTTCGAAGGTCGGGAGGACATGCAATTAGGGTTTGTAGGGACCCTGGCTTCGACCGAAGCCTCGAGCGGGGGAGGAGGGTTAGGGTTAGGGAGGGGGTCGGGGAAAGCCTCCAAGATGGGGGGGATTGTATTGAAACTACCGGAGGAGACGGGGGCCGCAGGGGTGGGAGCAGAAACCGATTGAGGGAGGGCGCCTGGGGGGGGCCTTAGCTGGTGCCTGAGGAGGGTGTACCGAAGGCAAATCTGATGGGCCGGCACAAGGGTAGGAGGCCTGAAAATAGTCCGAGAGAAAACCGAGAGAGGTTGGAGAGGGAACAGCGAAAGGCGTCCAGGTAGAGGGTTCTTCCGGCTGAATAGGGGCAGAGAGAACAGGGTCCGACGACTGAGTGAGGTCCTCAATACTGGCCGTCAAGCTATCACTATACAAACCTCCCTATGCTGCAAACATGGATCGCCAGATGGAGCCGTCCGCCAGCGAAGAATCCGAATAGTCCACCTCGTCAATGTCCATTACGCCAGGTGTTGAAAAACAGGTTAGAGCCTCGGAACGAGGTAACCGTCGGGGGCAGGCACCGACAGAGCAGTATGGAGCAGGACCGTCATGGGGCAAGTAGAGTAACCGCTAGGGGTGGAACAGGCTAGAGGAAAACGATGAGAGGACCATAGCGAATAGGGAGCTGAGCATGTAACCCTAACAGCAAGCGTCAGTGATAAAAATAAAAACGAAACGAAGGTGAGTATGCGGGGTGAGAGGGTTATCGACGGGAGGAAAGAAAGAGTTCCATAGTCCAGGCACGTGCCGAGAGGGTGTTAGTGGGTGGCTGCAGGACCAATGCTGGCCTGCAACCCCGTTTCCTTCCTTCGTTCAGGCCATGATGTACCAGGCCCAGCCGTACCAGAACTCTCGAACCCTCAACTCTGCCATGACTTTTTGTTGTTTGCTAACCAATAAATGTTGATTTATTTAAATATTCTTATGAGTTTTTTTTAATTTTAATGAGAAATAATTTAATAAAAATGGTTCACTAAATTATTTTCTACGGTGAAAGTGATTTTACTACAGAAAATTAATCCTACATGGTGTATTTTGATCCACTTAGCAAGAAATGGCTAGGTGATCATTTTTTTAGGGGATAACAATTTGAGAGTCAGATACTTACCTTATTAGAATGATCACTTTTGTCTAAAATTAGTGCACAATTGGATTGCAATTGATAAGCATGTGTGGTTGACCATGTATATGTATGATGATTTTCTAGAACATGAATAATTCCTTGCGGACATGCATTTATGTGAAAACATGTTAACATTTGCATGGTGGATAACTTTCATTCCATACTAGATTTGGTCAAAATTGAATGCATTTATCATGGCTATTAATTGATCTTGTATATCCATGAAACTAGAGGACTATGGTAGCCATGAATAGATTCTCACTCCTACTTTCACCCAATGAACCTTCATGTTTGGTTATTGGTAAATGCATTAACATCCTTCACATGGTCATTTTCTCTATACAATAATGAAATATCAACAGAAGATATGGAGGTATGGCTAATGTTCTTATCTTTCTACCCCTATCTTACTAATGAAGATCTTCAATTATGTTGTTGGAGTTACATTATTAGTAGTTTCATTGAAGCTTGTGAAATTCATGACAATAAAATTAAATCATACCATTGCATGGTAGATGATGCATGGAAAGAGATACATGGTTAATGTATACATTTTTTGTATGGTGAGGTTTGTATGAATGTTGTTTGGTAATTTTGTGCAATAGTCTTCATTATACAATCTATTAATTTCTTGGAAATGAATTAGCAATGTACTCATTAAACTATGGTGTTTACGAATGGATGTGAAACTGAATTAAGTTGTGGTTATATACCTGGGGGGGTAATATGGGGTACCGAGGGAGGTACCCAAGGTAATAATGTAATAATGGGATGGGCCATAGTAATAAATAAGGTGGTTAACGCATGTCATGTAAGGGACCACAAGTAGTTAATAATAATGTAAGGGGCCCATGGTATTAGTTGATGGTATGAGGAAACCATGGTAATGATACATGGTATTGTATGTATGAGGCCTATATAGAGGCTAGAGACTCCACATGGAGGGAGATGAAGAGAAGTATTCTTGTATGAATGGGTTGTGGAGTGTTCTCCTTCCTTAAGGAGTGAATGTATGGTGTTGCCCTACCTTAAGGGTTTTGATCAATAAAGAGAATCATTTCATACCACTTGTTGTAGATCTAACCCAGAAATATATGAAAATACAAATAAACCCAAAAATAACAAGATAGAAATAGATAGAAATGATTCTCTTTATTGATCAAAACCCTTAAGGTAGGGCAACACCATACATTTACTCCTTAAGGAAGGAGAATACTCCACAAGTCATATGTTTGTTCATACAAGAATACTTCTCTTCATATCTCCTCATGTGGAGTCTCCAGCCTCTATATAGGCCTCATACATACAATAACATGCATCATTACCATGGTTTCCTCATACCATCAACTAATACCATGGGGCCCTTACATTATTATTAACTACTTGTGGTCCCTTACATGACATGGGTTAACCACCTTATTTATTACTATGGCCCATCCCATTATTACATTATTACCTGGGTTACCTCCCTCGGTACCCCATATTACCCCCCTAGGTATATAACATTCCACCCCCCTTAGCATGTTTCGTCCCCGAAACATGAGAAGAACACAAATAATAAGATCTACTCAAAAGAGTAGTCCACCGATACCAAGCACGTGCATCTAGCCATCCAAGAGAAAGGTGAACCCTCGATCTCGCTGGTGCCTCACTCGCTTGAGATGGAAGTTGACCGTGGCAGCTCTTCTGTGTTGAGGTGTAGTAGGTGGATTGTCTCTCCTTTGTATCCGTCATGTGACTCTTTGGCTGCCATCTTGACGGTTATCTTGCGGGGTGATGTGGGTGATGATATGTTGAAGTTTTAACCCACGATGGCTTTTGCTTGACTTCACCTTGTTGTAGGGCCTGTTGTGGTGTCTTCTTTTTCAATATAACTTCAGCCACTGAGCCTTCCTCTAATGTATCATCACCTGTAACCTTTTCTTCTGCAGCCTCTGTTTGTGTTTGATTATCGATCATCAAAGGCTCATCATCTGATATGTCAGTCCCTTGAACATTTTCTGCTTCAGCCTCCATGTGCTCTACCTGTTTATGGATGGAAATATCCTGTAATGTAATTTTCTTCTTTTTATACCATAGCTTCAGGAATTTCTTCTGCACATTAATATTGATAGTACCCACGGATTCCATCCAATGATATCCCAAAACAACAACCATATTATCCATCTCTGAGGCATAAAAATCACCATGCAACACATATTTATCCATAGAAATCTTCAAATCCTTGTACACTTGAACATCCTCATTATCAACATGTGTATGTTCAATTAGTTTTGCTGGGACTTGCAATTTCTTTGCCAAGTTGACATTTATAAGATTTTGTTTGCAACTCGGATTGATAGACACAATGATTTTCTCCTTCTGAATCAATCCATGAACCTCCAATACCGAGATACCAGCCAAAAATAACCCTTTTGGTTCCTTAGTTTCCTTCTTTCTTGTAAAAATAACAGCTTTGCTAGGCTGTGTGTCTGTCTGTATGTGCTTATCCACAAGATTTGATTTACGGTCAAAGCGCTCTATAAGAGCTTTGGCAAATTGGGCCCAACTCGCAAAAGGTCCATTGCGACGTTGATGCCATTCCGCCCATTGCCATCGTTCATTGTCCAAGTACATGGTCCCCACTCCCAGCTTAGTCCAATCATCTTGGAGATGATTCAATTTGAAATACTAGTCCATTTGTGCTAGCCATGCGGACAGGTGAGAACCGTCAAATTTATACAACTCCCTCGAATTCTGATCTAGGCCCGCCATCACATAAATATTGGTGAAAAATTGAAATGGTCACAGATCCGTCAATATTGCTCAGAATCTCTATTATAACCTGTTTTTAGAAATGGAACAACCACTCTGCATCTGTCCATGTGGTAGAAATCTTGATCCAGGCACTTGAAATTTCAGATCTGCGCTGCTACTCTCCCGCTGTCACCCAAAATTTCTGCAAAAAGAGCTGATTTTAATTCAGCGATATCTCCCTCATCCGGACTCCAATTCGACTGATTTTTTTTTTGAAATCATGTGTTTTTTCACAAAGATTCCAAATCTACACTTAGATCTTGCAGATATAGCACCAAGACTTCTAGATCTGCGCCGCAAAACTCGCTGCCTTGAAAATTGTCTGCAACCCCACTGATTTTTAAATCAGTGATATCTCCTTCATCCGGACTCCGATTCAACTGATTTTTTTTTTGAATTTGGGCATTTTTTCAAAAGGAATATAGATATGTAATTAGATTCTACAGATCTGGCATAAAAATGTATATATCTGATTTGCAAATTCGCCACGCAAAAAAAAATAAATAAATAAATAATAATAAATAAAATAAAAATAAAAATCTCCACGGTTGCCCAAGAAAGTGCTCTAATACCACTTGTTGGTAGATCTAACCCAGAGATATATGAGAATACAAATAAACCCAAGAAACAAGATAAAATAGATAGAAAAGATTCTCTTTATTGATCAAAACCCCTTAAGGTAGGGCAACACCATACATTCACTCCTTAAGGAAGGAGAATACTCCACAAGCCATATGCTTGTTCATACAAGAATACTTCTCTTCATATCTCCTCATGTGGAGTCTCTAGCCTCTATATAGGCCTCATACATACAATACCATGCATCATTACCATGGTTTCCTCATACCATCAACTAATACCATGGGCCCCTTACACTATTATTAATTACTTGTGGTTCCTTACATGACATGGGTTAACCACCTTATTTATTACTATGGCCCATCCCATTATTACATTATTACCTTGGGTACCTCCCTTGATACCCCATATTACCCCCCCTAGGTATATAACATTGTGTCATTAAAAGCATGGTGAGAAAGTTTTGTGAGACTTGAATTTTGGAAGAAAGTATTGGCTTCATAGGGCTTACTTGATCAAAATTTACTTATCAATCTATTTATTGATTAGGAGAAAGAAACCACATTTCATGGATAAAGAGGGCTTAGGTCTTGCGATTTAAATCCATTTATAACCATGTTTGAAGGATATCTCTATAAATTGTTGGTATCAAGTTTGATAGAATACTTGAAGAATCATTTTCCTTGAAAATGTTCATTTGATCACTTAAGATTGTTTCCTATAAAGGAATGTTGCGACATTTAAGTTCCCTCTATAATCCAAATAAAGAATGCCATAAGCACATATAAATAGGTGTTAACGGTTGAGTGCATACGTTTACAATCCTTCAATGTTATAACCTTAATAGTCCAATATGAATGATAAGAACAGCATTCAAAGGAATGGTTGATTGATGTACTTAGAGGGCAGTGCTTTCATAAGAAAAAAAGAGTGATTTAGTCATCAAATGTATATCCATTTTTCTTGTTGAAAATTGAACTTATTTACACTTATATATATGTATGTATGTACATATACTATCCTTGTGGAATTCTATTAATTCCTTGGGCATTAAAAACATGATTGTTATATGAGTGTTTTGCAATATTTAAATAAAAATATCCATCCATAGTCTAACACCATTTTTTTTTTGTATTGATGATTAGGTATAACATGCCATGAGTATGGACCATAAATGTGTTAACATTTCAAATCAATGAAACCCACTCCTTAGGATTTTAATAAAATTCCATGTACTCTTTGATGAGTGACTTGAATTTTGATAAAATTCCATATCCTCTTTGAGGAGTGACTCTAAGGCACAACACTTAGTCATATTTTGCATCCAATTGGGAAGGGTTTCAGCGATTGCACTTGTAAAAAATTTCTTAGATGGGTCATGTGGTTGGTATCCTTCAATTCATGTGTTATCATAATACCCCTCTTTCACTTCATGTACTATCATATGATTAAATTTTGTTGGATACAGTGTATCATATCCAAAAATTATTTGAATCACATCATAAATAATATTTGTGCTGAAATAAAATCAATGCATGAAGAGTGTGTTTCATGAATTTAAGTTTGGGTATGACATAAATCAAAGGAAAGTAGTTAATTTTGGATGAAACATTGTTGAGACCCTACATGATGGGAGTGTTTGATAACCATGAGACGAAGATGAGGGTAAGTTATTCAACATCACACAAAAAATTATTCGTGTATAATATGGATTAGAGAAATGGGTTTATCACCAAACATTTTGGATATATGCAATATGCATTTAATACAACATGTATCATGGGTTGAAACTTCTTTTGGGATGTAAAGATACCATGCAATCATGTTATGTGACCCCCCTTCCTTCTTTATATTTTCTTATGCCATTGATTAACCCTATGACACATCATGTGGAAACCATGTGTGCCACATGTTTTATACCATGTTGGCATGGTATAGATGCTCACATAGCCAAGCAAGAGAGAGAGAGAGAGAGAGAGAGAGATTAGAGAAGTGTAAACCGAAAAAATCTTTATCATACCCTAACTCAATACCTTGAATTTAAAAGTTCTCAAAATTATAGTTGTAGGAAAGTTATTAATAAGCAAGCACAACTGTGAGCCCATAATTAAATTTATGACAATGCACAAGACAAAAAAATTAGTCCCCACCTCCTTAATGATTGTTGACTTTGTTTGGGATGACCCAGTTTAAATCTATAATGCACACCAACAAAACCCTTAATCACTGGCCCTTTTGGCAACGACCTGGAAGCAAATTGTAGTCTCAACCGAAGTGACTATGGGAGGATGAAGAACTCAGTTTCTGTAGCCTTGAAGGATCAGGAGATGTGGTATTATTATGTTAACCTTTTCATTTATAAATCACTTCGCCACATTATATTAATCACTTAAACATGCCATATACAATCATAAACTTTCACTATGCTGAAGTAAAATGCAACTGTAATAACTTCTACTCTACAATAGATAATAAGCAAAGACACACATCAAAACACCAATTTACTGTGGTTCACCCCAATGTGGGGCTACGTCCACAAGAATTGTTTCTTAATCTAATAAATCTATGAACAAAAACATTTCTTGACCTGTGCACTAAGTTGCAGGTTGTCTGTGCACTTAACAATAGACACGGGCCTCTTCGCACTTAGCTACAAAGCTTCACATTCTATACCAAATTATAGATCACAATAATTTTCCGATAACACTGATCTGGATCAAAATATTGACAACTCTCTTCTTATTATTTTACCCTATATATACTATTATATCGAAGGGTTACATCATCAAAATACCATGGTCCAAATACCATGGACTCCCTTAAATAGGCAACTATGGCCCCAAAACCCATTGATCCTTTACAAAATCATGCACTTTACAAAAAGGAGGCACTTCAACCCACCCCAATGATGTGACGACACTGCGTGGTATATTTTATTCCTCAAACTACACTTCAATGCTCCACTGCACGGTCCACTTCATGCTCCATTGCATGCTCCACTACGCACTCCACCCCACAAAATGCAAAGTCTTTGCCAAAATCTAGGCCAATTTAGGTTATGCCCAACAGGCCCCCAACACTCACATGTGACTCATTGCGAATCACTCAACCGATTTGCCTTTGATATTCACTGCAATGTTGTTGTAGGCACTATTGAACTACTGCAAAATGTTTGCGACCTTCTTCTCTTCACTGTGCACTTCCTCCAATAGTACTTCTGTCGCAGGTTCTATAGGCTTCTGCATCATTGTTGTCTCTCTCTGTGGAATCTCTTGAAGCTTCTCATCCACTGCTTGGGACAATTGGAGAGCCTCATCCTGCCATGGTTGAGTTCTCTCTATTAGATCCTTATTTTCCTTCTTCAGCTCCTTTATCTTCTTCTAGAGGGAACATCCCTCATTGATCTTTGCAAGCTTCTATGAGATTGGTGAAGTCCTCACAATAGCCCAAATATCCTCCAGCTATTGTTGCTTCTACTAAATATTCTCTTGTATTTTCTACACATTTGGATCTTCCTACAGCAAAGTCTAAAACTATAAGCTCTCATAAAAAATATTCCCACAATTTTCCATTGCTCGGAGATGTCAGCCATTGTAGCCTTCAGGTTGGGCACTCTCTTCTCTCACACTTCTTGTGGTGTGGTTGATTGTAGCTTCATCTGTAGCTCATTGATCTTCATCTCATATGTAAATTTCACTTCTACAATCTTATTCTTGTATCCTTTTACTGCAAGGCTGAGCTTCACAACCTTTTCCTCCACTAGTTCCTCTTCTCGGACCTCAACGTCCTGAATATCGTAGCTTGTTTCTTCGACCACCTCATTCAAATTCTGTTGCTATTGTACCACTTGATCCCTCTCTTGGATCGCTTGGTCAAGCTTATGTTGCAGTGAAGCTCAGTCTCTCTCTACTTGAATGTTTAATTGTCAAGTGTGTTGTTCACGCAGCTTCATCTCATCTATGATCTCTAGATGCAGTTTGTGTAATCTCTAAAGTGGTATTGTTGTGATGTCCATGTTCACATACCTCCACCCTTTGGCTTGTTGATGTACCTCGGCAGATTAAAACTGCAAGGCTCTAGTAGGTATCAGTGCTACCCGTGCTGCCAGTGTAGGCTCTACTGGCCTTTCCTCTCCAAGCTTCTCCTTTGCCTGCACTGGTTGTCTGATTGTTTGTGATAATATCTTTAGTTCTGCAAAGTGCTCCTCGACACCTATTAGAAGTGCTCTATAGAGATATTCTAACTTATTCCATGATTCTACCGATTCTTCCTAAATACTATCTCCAATTTGATCCAAGTCCCCATCAGTGAGGACCATCGGTGTTATGTCCTTTGTCTTGTTTGCCTTCTACTTATTTTTGCTTCTTGTGGAAGCTTCAGTGCTTGCCTTTCTCTTCTCTACAACAACTTGGTATGTCTCTGTCTTTTTAGATTCCTTTTTCTGCTCAGCACCTTCAGGAGGATCCTAGTGACCCTCATCATATTTCTCATCTTGTTCTTACTCTAACTCATCCTTATCCTTCCCACTAGCTTCCCCGTGTTTCATCGTGTCCTCCTTTGTTAGACTATCCTATGTCTATGTCTCCAATGTAGTCATCCACTCCGCGGGCCATCATTGTATCTATGCTAGGAGATCATCTTATGTCACTATATATGGTAGGGGATGCCATTTATTCCTTGTCTCCCTATGAACCTGTATGTAAATTATGTGGAAGTCAGCCTTAAACTTCACGAGATTGCTATACTGCTTGTATAGGCGCCGTGAAAGGTGAGGGTGTTGAATCACCAAAATGTGTAAGTCCATATGGTATAATAAAAAGAACATTATGTTCTCCTGTGTTCATGCCAGTTTAGTGGTATACCATAGTAAGGCATATTGCGTAGCTTCATAAACATCTGAGGGTACTCGATGGAACTATATATCTTCCGGATCTCTCCATGCAAGAATCAAAATTATCAAAATTAAACATGTGTAATGAAATGGAGTACCTTTCTCCTGAGCCTCATTGTAATTGTCTAGAAATTATTGGCATAGATATGTGGCCATGTTGTACTAAACCCCATTAGTGCACTGCGCAGCTAATGAAACTACCTGTGCAGGGACTTCATTAGCCCAATAGTTCCTCATGATTTTTATAGCTAATATATGTGTTGTGAAGCGAACTCCCTGGTCATTAATCAAGTTGATGTCATAACCTTGCTTCCATTTTGTCAGTCCAAACTTCTTCTTCATGTTTTTTGTTACGGTTTTGTCCTAATCTTTCCCAACAAACTCCTTTGCAAGGTTCAACCCTTGATAAGAAAGTCTTGTGATTCTCCATATTAGAATTGGGTCAATAGGGATCATTTTCCCCATCTACGGGCATCTGTCATGCACCAGCACGAGTAGTTGTATCACACAAGTTGTGCTCCTTGGACTTCTGTAAAAGTGTGACACATTCAACATATTCATCAAGCCCAATTATGCCAATCCGACTACCCACTTTTGTGGTTTTAATGTTGTCACATCACTCTTAGGGTCGTTCACTTGTTTTAAGTATTTGTCTGGTGTGAACTGTGGATATTTCTTTGTATCATTGAAATCATAGTCAGTGAACTTCAGCTGCGGAATCTTCCTGAGGGTTTTTCCAGTAAATCGCATTGACTCTGACAATAAAGGTGTGAAGGTGCATACTTTGTACACTAAACTGTGGATATTTCTTTGTATCATTGAAATCATAGTCCGCGAACTTCAGCTGCGAAATCTTCCTGAGGGTTTTTCCAGTAAATCGCATTGACTCCGAAAATAAAGGTGTGAAGGTGCCATACTTTGTACACTTTGACTCTTTCATTGGTTTTGCATTTGGTTTTCTTGGTGGAATATATGGTGCGAGAGGAAATGAAAACGATGTGCCATTCGTTTCGATTTGCACTTGTTGTGCTTCTTCTTCACTATCTCTCACTTGTTCGGGCTCTTTCTGAGGCTCGACAAGTCTCTTTTCCTATTTTTTCTTCACTCTCTTATCTTTGGTCATTTCCTTTTGCAGGGATTTGCACTGTGTGTGTGACAATGATGTTGTAGGTGGTAATGCTGGTGTGGGCATATTAGTTGATGCTACTTCCATGACTTCAGCTAAGCCCTTCTCACTAAATATACGAATAAATTCTTTAGTATTTAGGATATTCATGCTAAAATTTCTACAACTTCTTCGCAACAACAGTATTCAAACTCTCAGGACAACAAATTTCCAAATTTGGGTGGGATGAAACTTTTTATAACAAATATGAATTTCTAACCCCATCATTAGCTCATATTGTGTTCATTAATTTCATATATATCTCTAGATTCAATCAATTTTTCCTCATAAATGCATCTCTCTACGTGTTTTAACGACAACTTTCATTTTTAATGGTCATATTTTCCAAGCAAACTTCGAAGCATCCCATATTGTAGTGAGAAACCCTTCTTACATCAAGGCTCCTATGAACTTCTACATAATCTAGATTGTAGCGAAGTAACTTCCTATGTTGAAGCTCTTTTTGCAACGTAGTTTATAGTCCAATGCCCACTTTCAACTGTAGGTAGCACTAAGACTTTTCTCCTTTCTTCAGAGAGAAGTTGTCGGGGTAGGGTTGTCCCTGTAAAAATTCAACCTACTTCCATTTAATATTCCTTGAACCAATTCTCCATTCAAATTTTCTAATTGAATTGTGCCTCAATTAGTAATATGCTTGATAATGTATGGGCCCAACCAATGCATCCTGAATTTTCTTGGAAATTTAAAAAACGTATTGTCATAAAGGAGAACAAGGTCTCCTACCTGGAACTTCTTCTGCTTAATGTGTCTGTCATGTCAAGCCTTTTCTCTTGCTTTTTGTACCTACTAATGGAATCCTTCTATAACTCTATCTTCCTCCAAAGCAAGAAATTACAACATTCTTTCCTCCATTATATCAGGATCTTCCATATTTGTATAAGTTTCAATTCTGAAGCTATGCACGATCTACTCCATGGGAATCACAACTTCTTTCCCATAAAATAACATGAAGGGTGTCTGACCTGTCCAAAGCCTAGAAAACTGCTAGAATTCTAAGGTCCCAGACATCTCTATTCACATTGCATACCTTAGTAAGTGCATTCTCTAGAATCTTATTAAATGCTCCTACTGTTCCACTGGATTGAGCATGATAAGGGGTACCGTTCTTATGATAAACTTGGAACTCCTTAATCAATGCTTCAATAGTCTTATTTAGGAAATTTGAACCTTGATCACTCATCAAAATCTTTAGACATCCAAATCTAGACAATATGTACTCAAAAATAAACTTCACAGCAGTCTCTACACTGTAGTCTCTTACTAGTTGTGCCTCGGCCCATCTTGTCAAGTAATCAGTTGTTGTAATTATGTACCTTGCACCAGTCCTCTTGCCAGGTGGGTTGATGAGTCCAACAAAATCAATGACCCACTTATCAAAGGCATGCAATGTAACTTTTGGTACCAATGGCATCTCATATCTTCTGGAAGGATTCCTTGTTCTTTGACACACATCACCTGCTTGAGAGTACTCCTTCGCATCTTTATGTAGTGTAGGCCACCACAATCCTATTCTCGAAATCTTCTGCGCAATAGATTTTACTACATAGTGTTCACCAACTGCGCCCCCATGAGCCTTTACTAGAATCATATGTCTTTCATGTTTAGGAACATATCTGTGAAGTATCTCATATTGTCCCATATTATACAATAGTCCTACTATTAATGAAAATTCAGACGCCTTAACCACTAATTCTTTCTTTTGATGCATAGTATACTTTGAAGGGGTCATTCATGTGGTAAAAAAATGAATGATATCTACGAAATGGTTATCTACAACTCTGACTGAAAATAATTGTACATCAAGGAGATTATCCTCTATGCTGGTTGGTTCTTCCCCGTTTCTAGTCTTAACAGATGGTCAGGTCCTGCATTTAGCTTCCCCATTTTAACAATGATCTTAGATTCATATTCCTAGAATAACACTAACCATTTGCAAATCTTTCCTTCTAAGATAGGCTTATCAACCAAATACTTCAGTGTAGAATGATCTTTAAACATTTTAAAGTGTGACCCAAACAAATAGTGTCTAAACTTCTGCAAAGCATATACCATGGTGAGTCCTTCCCTATCTGTAGTGGTGTAATTATTTTTCGCTTTAGATAACTTTCTACTTGAAAAAGCTATAGGATGATCAATTTCTCCTGCACCAAATTGTGCCAGTACCACTCCCAAAGCTATATAAGAGGCATCCACATGGACATGGAATTCCTTACTCCAATCAGGGAACATTAGTATAGGTGTAGCTACCATTTTTTCTTTCAATATGTCGAAGCTCTTCTGACATTACTCATTCCACGTGAAAGTTACATCCTTCTTCAAAAACATCTCCATAGGCGCAATGATTTGAGCATACCCCTTGATGAACTTCCGATAGAACCCAATATGTCTCACTGTAGTGCGAAGCTGTCTTATTGTCTTAGGTGGAGGAAAGTTCACAATGATAACAGTCTTAGTAGGGTCCACCATTATTCCTTGCTTACAAACAATATTTCCCAATAATATTTCGAAAGGTACACAAAATATGCACTTCTTTAGGTTCAAAGATATATGATATTATCTACATGTGTCCAGCATAAGTCTTAAACTTGCAACATGTTTGCTCAATAATCTAAATATTGTCTAGCCATCAAAATATACCTCTAAAAACTTGTGAATGTATTCCTTACATGTTGCAACCACCACCCTAGAAAATATAGTAAGGGCAGTTTTTAATCCAAAAGGCATTACTGTTTATTGATATGAGCCCCATTCTATAGAAAAGTTGATCTTATGCCAATCTTCATGTGCAACCCTAATCTGATGATAACCTGAGAATCCATATGTAAATGAGTAAGCTTCCTGACCTCCTACATTGTTTAACACTTCATATGTTAAAGGGGTAGAGAGGGGATCATTTAGACATGCATCATTCAACTTTCTTAGACCAACATAGATCCTAATTTCTCCATGAGTCTTCTTCTCTTGCACCACCATAGGACTCACCCATTCTGATTCTTCTGTAGGTTCAATAATTCCTTCTGCTATCATCTTATCAAGATCCACTTTCACTTTCTCCTTATACTTCGGGTTTGGCCTGTAAGGTATTTGTTTCACTAGATTGGCATAAGGATTAAGGGGAATATTCATGACTCCCAAATACCATAATATACCCTTCATCTCTGAAAAATGGGTGGGAAACAGTTCTTGATATTCATGAAGTAACTTTGTAAATTTACTGACTATCTCCTCATCCCAGTAGTCTCCTATTGCTGCAAACTTGGGTTCCTTCTCTAATCCTATGTTCACCTTCTTGGTCTTTACTGGCTTCATTATGTTTAGTATCTCTAGCTCAGGTTTAGTTGCCTTGCGGTATGCTTCTGACCCTGCCATGTTGATGTTGCGAGGATCTTCTTCTTCATCTGCAGTAAGGTTATAGCACTTCAGTGAATTTTCTATCTACGCAACCCAATCAAGTTGTTTCCATGTCAATGGGGCTACATTCTCAAAGATCCTCTTCTTGACTATCTGAAGGGCCAAATCTATGTATGGAAAATCATCCTCAAAGTTGAATGCTAATATGAATCCATCAACCATGTCTACCCAATTTACTGTACCATGTCGAAGCTCTGTGTCTAGGTACCCATTCTTATGGATTGTCTCTAATGTATGAATGAATCCATGTACCCATTCTTGTTGTGGAATCTCCTTCCATGTTGCAGTGCATAGATGGATATGATTTCTAGGATTAGTTTCACCATCATATTTTATCTCCATCTTTGTATCTATGTATCCAAACATTATCCCCATCAATCTTCGACATTGTTGTCAACCTCCTTTATTATTCTTGTGTGCATTCCACCATCTAACAGGGGTAGCTTTCATGGCTATATCCAAGGAAGACAACCTTTGATTTTTCTTGAACTTGTTTTTCATATTTTGGATTGTAGATTACTGTGGTGTGGTTTCTGAGAGGAGTTCGGATTTTCCACAGTGCTCATTTTTATATTGGTCGATGTTTCAAGTCTAGACCCAGACTCATCATCAAGACTAATGTGTGGAGAAAAGAAAGAAAAAGATTTGTGATAAATATGTAAAAGGCTAGATGTAAAGATAGTTTGGCCGACTCAATGCCTGATTATTACTATTATTTACCATTATTTATATTATTATTTATATCATTATCTACCATTTATATTATTTAATGTTATTTATTATTATAATCATTATTTATATTATTATTTATTTATTTAAATCATAAGATTGTTATTTTATTCATTAATTAATCTAGAATTGAATTGTGAGAATTTATGTTATTAGTTTGAAATAATTAATAAGTTATGTTATAATGCGTAATCTATTCTTGATTTACTTAATATTGTGTAATTAATTAGTATTTAATTCCTAAAAGGTCTATAGTATATGTAATGAGTTTATTATATTGTTAATTTGTTATATAAATGTGATGAGTTAAAAGATATTTAATTTTGTTGATTGAAGAGATTAATATTGAGGTTTTTTTATTTATATACCATGTTTATTCTAAATTGAGAAAGTTGGTTATATGTTATTAATTAGTTGGTTGAATTAGTTGTTGGGTCTTATAATTAATTTATTAATTCTATTGATTTATAAATTATTATATGCCTAAGTTAATTATGTTGTTAATTTATTGTGTTTATTCATTGCTCTACCTTATTAATATATTAATCTATTATGTTGTTATATTTACTAAAATCAAGTAGAAGAGAATTATTTATATGTTATTATTATTACTTGATCGTTAATTACTAAGATCTATATACTTATATTATATTGGTTATCTTATTATTTATAATATTATTTACCATTGTTTATATTATTATTAATATCCTGAGCTTTTTATTTTATTCATTACTTAAAACTAAATTGTGCGAATGGTTTAAGTTATTTGCTAGAGATAATTAATAAGTTTTGTAAAAATATGTAAACTATTTATAACTCCTTGTTAATGTGTAATACATTGTAATTTATTCTTAAGAGGTCTATAATATTTATTGATAAATTAAGTTTTATTATATTGTTAATTTTAATTCAATGGAAATGTTGAGAATTTTGTAATATGTTATTTAATAATTGATTGCATTAGATACTGAGTCTTGTTATTAACTAATTAATTCTTGTCGATTTGTATTTATTGAATACTAAAGTAATTATGTTGCTAATTTTCTTAGGCTTATTCCTTGATTTACATTATTAATTAATTGATCTACTATGATGTTTAATGAATTAGAATTAAATAGAGAAACTAGTTATGTATGTTTTTAATAATTGATCAAGTTAGTTACTAAGTTCTATATTTGACCTAGTTACAAAAATTATCGAGAACCTATGTTATTATTCATGGGGGGTGAGTAAAGAGTTCCAATTACTGCTAATTTCCAAGCCTCCATCTCTATTAAGGTTTCGAGGGTGTTTTCTGATTTCAATAGCTTCTCTAATCTTTCGCTTGAAATGGTGATCCTCATTGGCAATGACCTTGGCGTTTTCAAGGCATATATGGTGATTAGTTTTACCTACATGCTTAGCCAAGGCTGAAGAGTGGGTTCTTTCGTTACGGATATCTGCACTATGCTCTTTGAGCCTAATCCTCACGGACCTACCTGTTTCTCCTATATATTGTTCCCCACATGAGCAACTGATGATAAGTTGCTCTTGGCTATCCTTAACAGATTTCATTCTTTGTTTGATGCTTGACCAAGGTTTGAATACAGTTTTTATATTTTTCTTTTTGAGGATTTTAGCTATCTTGTGAGTGACACCTTGAATGTATGGAAGGTAGGCATTAGAGGTTGAGGGGTCTTTCGCCTTGTTTTTATTATTATGAGATTTGGCCTTTTGAATAGCTTTGGATATGCTTCTATTGTTGTACCCTAAGTTGGCAAATGTTATTTTTAGGTAAGTGATTTCTTCTTCAGTATAGTTACTATCAGAAATTCTACAAGCTCTAGTAAAGAGGGTCTGCAGTACCCCCATTTTTTGAGCTGGGTAGTGGTGTGAATCAGCATTGATATAAGAGCTAGTCTTGCCAACTAGCGGGAAATGCTATTGACATATTTTGCTAACTCATAGGTGGGTGAACCTATAGTGTTGACTATAGGTCTTAAGGGGACTTCTTTTTTATGAATTTTTGGGGCTCCATAAATCCGCGGGGTGATTTCACTATTAGGGGTCAATTGCTTTTTTAGTTTATCGTCAAGATTGGTTTATTTTATGGCTTTCTTTACCAGGTTCATGATTTTGGAGATGGGGTTTCTCTCTAATTTCTTGTAGCTACCACTATTATATAAGAGATCTTTCATTTTGTTAACGTAATCCTCATAACTCATTATGACCGTGGCGCCGCCTTTGTCAACCTTCAAAATTACAATTTCATTATTGTTTCTAAGACTTTTTAAGGCTTTAAGTTGCCCAAGGTTTAGATTTCTTTTAGGAGGTTTGGCTTTTCTTAGGATAATGGCACACTCTTGTCTAATGAGTTCTTTGTCTTCATCCTTAAGTGTCTTGATTCCATCTTCTAAACTGCAAATGATTTCTTCATTGGGGATTTTGTTAGGGGCCAAGGTGAAATTTAGCCTTTTTTAAGGACCTCTACTTCTTCCTTTTTCAGCTCATAGGTGGAGATATTAACCACTTTCTTGTTCATTGTTATAGGGTCCAGGTTTTCAATTCTAGTGTTAGTTAATATTTTATAGTTATCTACCTTATTATTTTGAATAGTTCTTTTAAAACTACTCTTTATATTCATCTTATCTAATTTATTATTACTATTGGTATTATTGACTATTAACCTATCTAAATTGGCGTTTTCAGTTACATACCTAGGAGGAGGGGCGCTCCACATGCTGCCTGCTTCAGTTTCTGATGCGTTTTTGAGGATGTCTGGCTGGATGTTGTGTAGAGATAATTCGATACCCGTTGTGTGCTCTGTTGTTAATTTACTTGTTCTAATTTTTGATGCGTTGTCTTCTTTGTTTTTGCATACAGACACGTTGTTTCCAGCTGAGTGTTCTATTACATTGTTAGCGGTTGCGTTGTCTGGCTGGATGCTGCGTGGAGATAATTCGATACTCGCTGCATTGTCTGCAATGTTGTTGCGTAAAGATACAACCATGTGTTCCAGGCCTGTTATGATAGCGTTATGTATGCAATCCATGTGTTGGATGTTGCAGCGTTGGGTAGGGGATTGCATAGGGTGTATTCCTACCGAGCCTTTTGTTCTATTCGTTCTATCTACGTTGCCCTCTACCATGTGCTTATCAACATTGGATATTACATCTTTTGATTCACTGCGCAGAGTTAATTGCTAGCCTTCTGTCCTATTCGTTCTGCTGGATGTCGCTGTATTTTTCTTACTGCGCAAGAGGTGGTTATTCTCATTCTTCCACCGCTGTTCCAGTTTATTAAGTTTGCCCAGGTGCTTTAACTCAGTGGTTTCTTTTTCTTTGCTAGCTTTCAGTGCTGCAAAGGCATATATGACCTTCCAGAGGTCTTGTTTTATTGTTGCTGCTAGCTTTAAGTGGGTTATGAATGCTGTTGAGGATAATCTTCCTAAAGAGGATCTGGTTTTCCGAATTTCTAGGCGAATTAGGGTTTTACTGAATCGCTCAAATATTCTATGGTTTTTCTGGTTATGTAACCTGTGTTTTATGCAGGCAAAGGTAGGGGTAAGATTAGAATCTCGGCGATCCTTAAGGAAGTGTAGATCTACTTCTTTTCTCTGTATTTTAACCCTTGTTCTTTCGAGATTACGTATCTCTTTCCAGGTATCCCCTCTGTATAGGGTAACTATTTTGGATTGTAGATTACTGTGGTGTGGTTTCTGAGAGGAGTTCGGATTTTCCACAGTGCTCATTTTTATATTGGTCGACGTTTCGAGTCTAGACCCAAACTCATCATCAGGACTAATGTGTGGAGAAAAGAAAGAAAAATGTTTGTGATAAATATGTAAAAGGCTAGATGTAAAGATAGTTTGGCTGACTCAATGCCTGATTATTACTATTATTTACCATTATTTATATTATTATTTATATCATTATCTACCATTTATATTATTTAATGTTATTTATTATTATAATCATTATTTATATTATTATTTATTTATTTAAATCATAAGATTGTTATTTTATTCATTAATTAATCTAGAATTGAATTGTGAGAATTTATGTTATTAGTTTGAAATAACTAATACGTTCTGTTATACTGCGTAAATTTTGTAATATGTTATTTAATAATTGATTGCATTAGATATTGAGTCCTGTTATTAACTAATTAATTCTTGTCGATTTGTATTTATTGAATACTAAAGTAATTATGTTGCTAATTTCTTAGGCTTATTCCTTGATTTACATTATTAATTAATTGATCTACTAAGTTGTTTAATGAATTAGAATTAAATAGAGAAACTAGTTATGTGTGTTTTTAATAATTGATCAAGTTAGTTACTAAGTTCTATATTTAACCTAGTTACAAAAATTATCGAGAACTATGTTATTATTCGTGGGGGGTGAGTAAAGAGTTCCAATTATTGCTAATTTTCAAGCCTCCATCCCTATTAAGGTTTCGAGGGTGTTTTCTGAATTCAATAGCTTCTCTAATCTTTCACTTGAAATGGTTATCCTCATTGGCAATGACCTTGGCGTTTTCAAGGCATATATGGTGATTAGTTTTACCTACATGCTCAGCCAAGGCTGAAGAGCGGGTTCTTTCGTTACGGATATCTGCACTATGCTCTTTGAGCCTAATCCTCACGGACCTACCTGTTTCTCCTATATATTGTTCCCCACATGAGCAACTGATGATAAGTTGCTCTTGGCTGTCCTTAACAGATTTCATTCTTTGTTTGATGCTTGACCAAGGTTTGAACGCAGTTTTTATATTTTTCTTTTTGAGGATTTTAGCTATCTTGTGAGTGACACCTTGAATGTATGGAAGGTAGGCATTAGAGGTTGATGGGTCTTTCGCCTTGTTTTTATTATTATCGGATTTGGCCTTTTGAATAGCTTTGGATATGCTTCTATTGTTGTACCCTAAGTTGGAAAATGTTCTTTTTAGGTAAGTGATTTCTTCTTCAGTATGGTTACTATCAGAAATTCTACAAGCTCTAGTAAAGAGGGTCTGCAGTACCCCCATTTTTTGAGCTGGGTAGTGGTGTGAATTAGCATTGATATAAGAGCTAGTCTTGCCAACTAGCGGGAAATACTAGCGACATATTTTTCTAACTCATAGGTGGGTGACCCTATAGTGTTGACTATAGGTCTTAATTCTTGCACAACGCCATGTGGATACTTCATGCAGCCTATTCTACCAGTTCTCTAACTCTTATTCTGAGTATGAGGTACAAAAACTCTCACACTCCCAACTCAACTTACCTTCTGCAGTAGGGTTAACACAATCTTGTTCCTTCACTATCATTTGATAAAGATTGTCTATGTCAGTTGCGCAGTATTCTTCTTTGACTAGTTCTATATATCTTACTCCTTCTGATGGATCCAAGGGAACAATTACCCTAGTATTGTTTCCTTCAAATATAAAATGTCTCTTCTTCAAATTAATTATGAAGATATTGTCAAATGCCCATTTAATTCCAAGAAATGCAAGATAAGGGTTACTTTCATCGACGATCTCTATTAATTCAAAATCAGTAGCAATGAGAACTCCTACAATATCCGCAGTGACACCTGGTAGTCTTCCCAGACGAAAGATCTTTTGCTCATTTTCCATCCTTAACTAAATAGGTGACCATTGTAGCTTTGGCTTACCCATTAATTCCCATGTATTCTTCGTCAAGTCATTAGCGTCAGATCCCAGATCCAAAATAATTTGATCCATCTCATATTCCCCTATCTACGCACTAAGCATCATCTCTCTTTCAACTATCTTGTGTCGATGAAAATTATTGACTACACTCATCTCACTTCACGGTGTTTCTTTGGATGCACATGAATATATCAAATCCTAAAACCCCTTCTACAGCCTTTTGATCTCTTAATAGTTTCATACAACTCTGTAGAAAAGACTTTAAAATACCTACTTAATTTTTTGAATCCTGGTCTTATGTGATAACTCGTTCCTGTGTTGAAGCTCAGTCCTATTTCGAAGTTGATGACATGTTGTAGTGACTTTTCTGATCGATATTTGGTTATGCACTAGAGGTCAAAGCTCCAACATCCATAAAACTTCTCTTTGCCTCGATAAATACTTCTTTTTCTCTCTGAATATCAAAAATAGGAAATTTTTCAGCAGTCTTTTTGACCCATGCACTTTCAAATTCTTTCTTTTCATCTACTTTATCACTACCGGTGGCTGCTCCACTTCTAGTGACAATACTAATTCAAGGTTCACCAGTCCTCCTTTTAGCAGTCATCATTTCAATATTGTATGTCGACTAATATTTTTTTTCTTGCATCTTTTCCATAATTACAGGACATTCTTCAATTACATGGTCAAATGATTTACAGTACTTACATGTCATTATGGGATTTTGGAAGTCACTTGCAAAATGACCTAGCTAGCTGCAGTTATAGCAAATGATTTGTCCACATCCTCAACCAGCTCCACCACCTCAACCTCTTCCTTGGTAACCTCCTCGACCATTGCATTTTTAATTGTCCTCATGTCTATGCTCTTCTACTTACATTCTATAAGTGTCAACACCACGCTCCATCATTAGTTCATAAGACCAATAATTATTCTCATCATGTCCTACTGATTTACAGAATTTGCAATTTAGATTCCTCAGAGTTTGTACATATTTTTGTAACAAGTAACAGTCTTTTGAATGATGTTTCCATCTAGTCTTACATATTTCACACCACATGCTGGATCCCGCATTCAAGGGATTCGGTGCCCCACTAGTCATGTAATTTCTGAAGATAGGGAAATGTTCTTTAGAATGACCCTCCAATATGTACTTCATACACCATACTTATTCTCTAACTTATTTTCTTTTATTGATGTCTTGTATTTGTAGGGTTAGGTTTTCCAGCTGATTCGGAATCTATTGCATGCCTACATTGGTATCTCCTATAAGTGAAGCTTCCAATTTCATCACAACCTGTAGAGCTTCAGCTTTAATTTCTATCTTTTGTTGCATCAATGGCAATTTGATATGCGGTAGCGGCAGCTATAAACCATTCTTGATGTTGCTATGAACCTATGTCAAAGCTTACTTGATCCAATAACACCTTAAATATATGATCAAAGTCCCAAATAGACTCAATAGGTTTATGTTTGATCTCTTTTAACTAGGGAATGCACTACAACTCAAACTTCAGCTTCTTAAATTATTTTATCAGTGTTATTTTAATGTCTACAAATGTTATGATTTGATTATTTTAATACTTGATATAACATGTCAATGTTCTACCTTAGAACTTCATAACAAGTTGTGCTTTCTTTATATTCTCATTATTGATCTGCTTCATTGTCCATACACCTTCACATAAAAACCAAAACTGCTATGGATCCTCCAATCCAGTTCCTTTGAAAATAGGTCGCTTAATATGTTGTGCAACCAGCTCACAAAATAGAAGAAAGAGATAGATCAACAACTTAAAATGTAGCCTCTTCGAGGGGGAAACTTCCTTTACATTACACAAATGAACAATTCTTGGATGATACAAATTACAAGACCTCCTTTATATGTATAGGAGTCTAAGGGGTCATAATATAATCAGAGCTGACATAAAAATAATAATGTAAGGGCACAACAATAACAATAGTGGGCTTCTATGGGGCACAATAATAACAATATGGGGACAAAATGGGCACACCAATAATAATAAGGGGTACAATGAGAATAATAATAAGGGAATACACTAGTATTACAGGGACCTAACATGCCCCTCTCCTTCAAAAAAGTGTTGTCCTCAATGCTTGAGTAGTTTTGGATGCTTATGTATAAAATCCTCATCCTCCCATATAGAATCTTCAGCGGTTAAGTTCTTCCACTTGATGAGATACTCTGAAATTGATTGATTTCACAACTGTCGAGTTCTTAGTTTTGTGACTGTTTTAGATTCCAATATGATTTTTCCTTCCTCATCAAGCTCTGGAAATATTTTTGAACTGGAAGCTTGTCACCTATAACCTCCTTTAAGCATGAAACATGGAAAACTAGGTGTACTCGATAAGATGCAGGAAGTTCCAATTTGTATGCCATAGTACCAATATTTTGCAACACCTTGTACGGGCCATAATACTTTGGTGATAATTTATTATCCTTCTTAGCTTGCTTGAGGGACATTTTTTGTATGGTTGTAGCCATTGAAAAACCTAGTCACCTACATCAAAAATTCTTTTGTTGTGATGTTGATATGCATGTTGTTTCATTCTATTATGTGCCAAAGTGAGGTTATCCTTTAAGAGTTGGAGAAATTTTTGTTGATGCTCGATGTGATCTTCCACTGCTTGAACCTTGGAATTTTCTCTTAAATATGATGGGATGGATGGTGGATGATATCCATAAAGTGCCACAAATGGGGTCATTTTTGTTGTAGTATGGAAGGAAGTTTTATACCACCATTCAATAAGAGGCAACCATTTGACCCATTGTGTCTGTTTATCAGATACGAAGCAACAGAGATATCCTTCACAACATTTTTTCACTATCTCCATTTTCTCATCAGATTGAGGATGATAAGATGATCTATGAGCTAATTGAGTACCCAGACATGAAAATAATTTTTTCCAAAAATTTCCAGTGAAAATAGGATCTCTGTCACTTACAATAATCTTTGGGTTTCCATGTAGCTTTTGAATTGTTTGCATAAATGTAGTAGCAACTGTACTAGCTTTAAATGGATGAGATAATGCACAAAAGTGTGCATACTTGGCAAGTCTATCAACTACCACCATGACGACAATCTTTCCTTCAGACTTGGGTAAAACTGTGATAAAATCCATTGAAACCTCTTCCTAACGTTGACTTGGAATGGATAAAGGTTTTAATAGACTCGGGGTCTTAATTGTCTCAACTTTATTTTGTTGGCAAACCAAACATTCTACTGCAAACTTTGGAATATAAGATTTAAGGTCATCCCAAAAAATTCCTTCTTAACCTTGTGGTAAGTTTTTAAAAATCTTGAATGCCCACCTAAGGGAGATGTGTGCAATTCCCTAAGAATCTTTTCTTTGAGTTGGGAATTCTTACATAGGTATAAGTGATCTTTGTACCATAACGAATCATTTTTCCAACTAAATGTATCATATGTACTGGGATCTTGCTACAACTTTTGAATGAGTTCCCACACTTCTTCTTCATTCTTCCATTCATCCCTTGCTTCATTTATCCATTCTGGTTGGATAATAGAAATGGCACAAAGAAATGCTTCCACATCCTCATCCTTTCTTGAGAGTGCATCTCCAACAACATTTTGCTTCCTTTTTTTGTAGATGATATCAAAGTCATAACCCAACATCTTTGTGACCCATTTCTGCTGCTCTTCTGAAGATAATCTTTGTTCTAAAATGTATTTAAGACTATCATGATCTATTTTTACCTTGAAGTGTCTTCCCGTTAGGTAAGGTCACCCTTTCTTAAGTGCATGTAGTCTTGCCAATATTTCCTTCTCATAAATATCTTTGTGTAAATATTTTCCTTTGATTGGACGAATTTCAAAAGAAATGTGAATTCCTTCTTGCATTAAAACGACACCAATTCCATTTCCTGAGGCATCAAATTCCACAGTAAAGGTTTTTATGAAGTCTGGCATAGCTAAGACCGGTGCTTGGCACATTTCCTCTTTAAGATGTTAAAGCCCTTCGTTGCTTCTAGAGTCCAAGAAAATGCATCTTTCTTCAGTATTGTTGTTAGAGGTATCGCTATTCTCCCATAATTCTTAACAAACTTGCGATAATACCCTGTCAACCCGAGAAATCCTCACAGATGCTTTATGGATGTGGGGATTTTCCATTCCTTTAAGGATTTAATGTTGTTAGGGTCTACCTTAACACCTTCATGAGATACAATATGACCCAAATATTCCACCTCTTGTACTCCAGAGAAACATTTGGAGGTTTTTGCATATAATTGGTTCTCCTCCAATAGCTTGAGCACTCTGTCAACATGTTGAAAATAATCCTTCCAAGATTTGTTGTAGTTTATTATATCATCAAAAAATACTAACACAAATTTTCTAAGGAAGGGTTTGAAAATGGAATTCATCAAACCTTGAAATGTATAAGGTGCATTGGTAAGGTAAAAAGGCATGACCAAAAATTCATAATGACCCTCGTGAGTTCTAAATGTTGTTTTCAAAATGTCTTTAGTCCTCATTCTGATTTGATGATATCCTGAACAAAGGTCTAACTTGGTGAAGTAAATTGCTCCATGCAATTCATCCAATAATTTATCAATGACATGAATGGGGAATTTATCTTTAATAGTCAACTTGTTGAGCTCCCTATAATCTGTACACATGCACCATGATCCATCCTTCTTGTGCACCAATACTACTGGAGTAGTGAAAGAACTTTGACTATGTTGATTTATACCAGCCTCTAGCATTTTTGCAACCATACGTTCAATTTAACTCTTTTGCGCATAGGGATATATGTAAGGCCTGATGTTTTGAGGAACACTTCCTGGAATCAAATTAATAGCATTATCATGATCACGAATAGGTGGGAGGACTTTGGGAGTCTCAAATGCCCTAGAATGATTTTCCAAGACTTTTTTAAGATATGGAGAAATAGATGATTCCAATGTGAGAACATCTAGCGAACATAATTATGCAATTACACCTCATTGTTCTTTCTTTAGAATATTTGTCATGCCATTAGAGTTGATTATCTTTATTAGTTTCCCAATCATACCCATTAATTCAACTTCCTTTCCTTCTGAAACAAATTTCAAGAAAATTTCTTGAAAAAGAAAAGTTATCGTACCCAAAGATTATTGCCATTGGACTCCTAGTACAACATTAGTACCACCCATTGGAATGGAAAGCATTGGACTATTCAACACATATTCTCCCGTGGATAACTTGATATTATGGCATGTTCTAGAGAAATTTATGGTTCCTTAATTTGGAACCATCACTTGACACCCCGGTGCTAGATATAGGAAACAATTCAATTCCTTGGCTATCATACAATGAATAAAATTATGGGTATTGCCCCAATCAATCAACACTATTACCTTTCTCTTCTTGATATGTACTTCTATCTTGATAGTTTGAGGAGTGGTAATTCTAACCAACGCATTACAAGATATGGTCGAATTCATTTCTTCTTTCTCTAGGGTTTGTTCGTGGTGTGTATGCTCTTCTTTTAATGTTTCTTGTTCCTTTTCTTCCTCCTCTTCAAAATCTATGTATACTAATTTCTTCTCATCACATTTATGACCTTTAGTGTATTTTCTATCACAACTATAACAAAGCCCTTTTTATATTTTTTCTTCCAAGTTTTGTGGTGTCAACCTTGTAGGTTCTAGAAGGCTATGGGTAACAACACTTCCATATTTATAGTTGTGAGTGGTAGGTTTTCTTGTTGCCATAATTTTTCTTTCAAATTTTCTTGTCAACTTGAATGCCTTCTCCAATGAATTAGGTTCCCAAACGTGAACCTCGTGTTGAATGTTATCCTTTAAAGTCCCTATGAACACATCAATCCTCTGCTCCCCTAGAATATCTTTTACCCTTATACTAAATTTTTGGAAGTCCTCAATGTGCTCCACCATTGAACCCTTTTGTTTGAGATTTATCACTTGGCTAAAAAAGGTGTTGCTTCTTGTATCCTCATAATATGCTATCATTTCTTCCATAATAATTTCACAAGTGAAAATTTTTTTACGAGAGCAAAGCCATCGATAATATACAAACTAATTGGGTTCCAAATATAAAGTTGCAATGTGTACCTTTTTTGTGCCTTGCACATTATGGAGATCGAAATATTGCTCCCTCTGTAGTATCCATGTTACAGGATCCTTGCCATCAAACTTTCTCATATCAATATTTGGAACATGGTGGGTCTTAAATCCAAAGTTAGAATCTATAAAATCATGATTAACATTTCTTTTGTTCTCATCATGAGTTTCCTTTACTACCATTTCTCCATTAGTAAGCATTTCGTGTAGCAACTTTGTCAAATCTATCTTCAAATCTTCCATGTTGCCTTTAAGTTTTGCTTCTATACCATCCATCTTAGATTCCATGCCATCCATCTTAGCTTTAATTCTATTCTTTAAACCATCCATCTTAGCTTCAGTTACTTTTTGTGAGAGCGAAATTTGTTGCACTTGGTCTCGTAATTTTGATATATCATGCTGCATTTCTTCATCTTCTTCATGTGTCATAGTAGAGATTTTAGGTTGCTTACTAGGTGTTTCCATTTTCTTTCTTCAGCTTATCAATGAATAATAATTATGCTTCACAATGGCCTTTGAATCACTTCAAACTACTTTCTCAAACAAGGCTTATGCAAATTTTTAAAAAAAAGTACACATTTTTTATGAGCTCAATATTGAAATGCTTGTAACTCTGTAACTTCGGATTTCCAAATTCTAAAATTGAGGCATGTGATAGCCCTCTGAGTCTTCTTTCCAACCCCACAAGTCTGATCACAATTGGACTCTTGAACAAAGAGTTATGTCCAATCTCCTTCAATGACCTAATTATAGACTAGTTTAGTAGAGCGAACTTGTACGACATTCCCCATGTCACGATTTCGACCCTAGGTTATGAAAACGTACCCAACCAACTACAGTCCATCTATGTTCTGTGTGCCATCCTTAATGAGAAAATGCAACAGAAAAGCTCTGGTGAGACATCAAGTAATGATTTGACTGCAGAGACTAGAGGAAGAAAAATGGAAAGAGGAAAGAGCCTAGGATATTGCAGTAAGTCAAGGAAATGCAGATCCAAGTCTAGATCGGGGATAGTGTGCTAAAAATGTGGGAAGAAAGGACACCTGAAGAAAGATTGTAACTCTCGAAAGCGAAAATAAGGAGGCACACAACAAGAAAACAATCATGAAGTGAATGTGACAAGTGATGTGTTGCAATATGCTTTGATTCTTTCATTAGAAAATATTATTGATGCTTGGGTGGTAGATTCAGGGGGTTCATTCCAGGCCACACTTGATAAGAAAAAATTTCATGATTATGTTCAAGGAGATTTTGGACAGGTTCGTCTAGGTGATGATAAACCCTTTAAAATTGTTGGAATGGGTAACTTTTTTATAAAACAGCAAAATGGAAACCAATGGATATTAAAGGGGGTAAGGCATGTTCTAGATCTGAAGAAAAATATAATTTCAACAAGGAAGTTGGGAAGTGAAGGTTGATTAACTACGTTTATAGATAAAACCTCGAAGGTCACTAAAGGAGCCTTGGTAATAGAAAAAGGATAAAAGGTTGGTACATTTTATTTATGCAATGCTATTTCTAATTTTGTTAATGCTTTAACCTCTACAAGAGCAGATACAACATTTTTTCATCCTACACTTGGGAACATGAGGGAGAAAGGGATGCAGATTCTTCACTAAAGAAATTTGTTTACATGTTTGAAGCATGTTGATTTAGATTTATTTGAGAAATCTGTTTATGGAAAATAAAACAGAGTTAGATTTCTCAGAGTTGGTAAAGAAAAGAAGAGCGAAAAATTAGAGCATGTGCATATAGATGTATGGGAACCTGCTTAGGTATCATCTCTTGGTGGATATCACTATTATGTTACTTTTATTAATGATGCAACAACGAAAACCTGGATTTATTGTACTCAAAATAAATCTGATGTATGTGATACTTTCAAGAAATTGAAAGCTTTGGCTGAGAATGAGATAGGAAAGAAGTTGAAGTGTCTTAGATCATATAATGGAGGTGAATATTGCATAAAATAGTTTGATAAGTATTGTTCAAAGCATGTAATTCGCAGAGAGAAGACAATTCCAGGAATACGACAGGAAAAATGATGCACCAAAGGATGAATAGAACAATCATGGAGCGTGCAAGGTGCATGAGATTGCATGCAGCATTGCCTTTACAATTTTGGGTAAATGGCGTAAATATTAATGTTTATATAATAAACATAGAGCCTTCAAGTTCCTTGGATGTTGGTATTCCAAAGGAGGCATGGACAGGTAAAAAGGTAAGCTACTCATTTTTAAAGACTTTCAGTTGTGAAGCCTTTTTCCACATTAATAAAGAAAATATAACAAAGCTTGAGGAAAAATCAAAGAAATGTATCTTTATTGGATATGGTGTTAATGATTTTGGTATTTGCTTATATGATTATGAAAATCACAAAATCATCAGGAGTAGAGATGTCATATTCAATGAAAGGATCTTGCATAAGGATTAGATGTAGGAAAAGAAACAAGAAAAAGAAAACAAAGAATACACAATGATTGATGAGATCACAAAAAACGTAAAGTTGTCTAAAAATCATAATGATCAACCACCACAAAAAAACATCAACCACAATAACAACAGGCACCTCAAAGACCTAAAAGTGGTGTTAGAAGATCTACCAAGATAAGTAGACCCCCTTAACGATACTCTCATTCATTATATAATGCATTGTTGACTAATTTTGGTGAACTAGAATGTTATGAAGAAGCAATGCAGGTAGAAACTAGGAAGAAGTGAGAGCTAGCTATGAAAGAAGAGATGGACTCCTTGGTACATAACCAGACTTGGGACTTATTTAGGTTGGCTACAGGTAAAACAACATTGTAGAATAAATGGGTTTACAGGTTGAAGGAAGAAGATGGAGGTAGAAAAAGGTATCAAGCTTGTGGTGAAGGGTTTGCACAGAAGAAAGGTATAGACTTTGATGAAATATGTCCTCATGTTTTTTAAAATGACTTCAAACAGAACTATTTTAAGTCTAGTAGCAGCAGAAGATTTGCATCTTGAGTAGTTAGATGTAAATACGACCTTTCTCCATGGGGATTTGGAGGAAGTGATCTATATGATGAAACTGCAAGGATATGAGGTCAAAGGGAAGGAGAAACTAGTGTGTAGGTAGAAGAAGAGCTTGTATGGCTTAAAACATGTTCCAAGGTAGTGGTACCTAAAATTTGACAGGTTTATATTTGAAGAAGGTTATACTAGATTTCACTTTGATCATTGTGTTTATCTCAAAAGGAAAAATAATGGAAGCTATATTATATTGTTATTTTATGTAGACGGCATGCTTGTTGTAGGGTCTAACATGCGAGAAATAAATGCGCTCAAAAGAAAACTGGAAAATTCATTTACAATGAAGGATTCAGGTGTTGAAAAACAAATTCTTGGTATGAGAATATCTAGAGATAGGAAAAACCACAAATTAACATTATCTAAGAGTGAATACATACAAAAGGTGTTGGAAAGGTTTAATCCGCAGAATGAAAACCCAGTTACTACACCTTTGGCTAGCTATTTAAAACTAAGCAAGGAGATGTGTCCCAAGACTCAGGAATAGATTAATTATATGTCTAAAGTTCCATATACATCAGCTTAATGTATGCAATGCTCTGCACAAGGCCTGATATTTGACATGTAGTGGGAGTTGTAAGCAAGTACATGAACAATCCAGGAAAAAAACATTGGATGGAAGTGAAGTGGATTCTCAGGTATAAATATTTTAAAAATTAAAATATTTTTTTAATATACGTATGTTTCTTTTATATATTTAACTTTCACATTTTATTAAAATATTGCACTTTTACTATAACAGATTTATAAATACATAAATTTATATAATTTAAGTGTGTATGATATAAATAAAATATTAATATACATATATTCAAAATAATATATGACAATAAAATTTAAAGATTAATTATTTTTTAAATTTATATATGTTATTGATAAATATATAAATTTATATAACTTAAGTGTATATGGTATAAATATATGAAAATTGTGAAGATAAGATAAATAAATGAAAATGAAAAAATATTTTTAAAATAAAATTATAAAATATTATTAAAGAAAAAATTGTGTTTCTTGTTAAATAAGAAAGCAACTCCTCCCAAACCTAACTTAACAAGTGTCCCTCATTGTCGACAACGTTCCATTAATGTAGGCAATTTTTAGGGTTTTATTGTTATTTATTTTTTAATTGTGAGTCTCTTTGAATGTCCAATGAATTCATAACGAGGTTGAAACTAATGTCAATAAAATTTTAGATGAATTTCATGAAATTATTGATGTTTGTGCTTGGCTTGTTCAGACTTGATATTTGTGAACCTTATCAAATAAATTTTACAGTGATAAAATTCAATTAACTTCAAATTTAATTAATAAATTAGTCTAGTAATGAAATGGGGTGAACATCAAATTTAATCACTTTTGTTTAGCAAATCTGGTGACTTAGCTTATCATATTTTTATCTCTACTTCCTTTACTTAATAAAAAATTGATATTAATTTACATTTAATATTAATATTAATAATTATTTAAGAGTATTATTATAAATAGTTAGTAATCACTAATCAAAATATTATTGTTTATTTAATGTATTTACTATATTTTTATATCAATATAATAAATAGTGTAAAAAAACAAATTGCAACGAATATGTGAACTTGTCATAATTTTTTCTCTACTTCTTTTGAAAGATTGGAAGGTTACAGCTCTAACATAAGCTAAGGCGTGTTGGAACTTGATGTATTTGGGAGGAAGCATGTCAAACGGTGGTGTTGCTAAATATAAACTTCATTCCTTTCTCAGCTTCCATTATTATTTTTTTTGTTTGTACTCACCACATTTTGTTGTATATGATCTACCAATAAAGAGGGAATAGAACTATGTACATTGATTTTGAGTGGAAATTTATTTGCTTTATTTGATATATAAAATAATGGTTTTTTAAGAGCATTTTTATTAGGAATTTCAATAAATAAATAAATAAAATTCTTTTTTATGTGGTTCATGGATCCAAGAGATTAGTGATCATTATGTCCACGAAATATTTCTATTAGATAAATTCACTTGAAGGGATCACTTCTTGTTGGCTCAATCATAGAGCCTAAACTTGAGGGCGTCGAGATAATTGAACCCATGACCTATTAATAACAAATATGCTTTAACAATGGGGACTCAACTAATTGAGATAACCCTCCAAGATTATTAATTTCAATATCTTATTATGTGGTTCTCTAATATTATTTTGGAATCTCAATTTTTTATTTTTTATTTTTCCCTTGGATTTATGATAAATCATGTAATTTATTTAGGGTAAAGTTGTATGTTGACTCTATAGATTTCTCTTAAGATGAAAAACCTTGTAATAGTTCAATCTAAATCTAAGTTTCTTAAGATGAGTAACCTTGTAATAGTTCAATCTAAATCTAAGTTTCTTAAAATTGAGTAGAGAATTAAATTCATGAAAGTTAAAAAATATTTTAAATTGCTAAATCATTTTAAAATATTTTGTGAATTGTTAGATCATTATATACAGAGATTATAGTAAGTAAATTTTCAGCCTCATTGAAAAAGATATGTATTGTAATTCATTGTAAGGCATTCAGTTCTCATCATAATATCTTGAGTGGCCTAATGATTAAGAGCATGTGTTTCCTCCTAAAAGGTCACAAGATCAAATACAGATGGGGTAGAGTATATAAACCTTCTTAGACTTTAGTAGTCAAGTCCATCTACATGGAGGGGGTCTCTTATATCACAAACAAAGAGGTCTCATACATCAATTTAATTTTTGGCTAGGCCATGACCAAGTCATTTTTCACTATATTACCATTGATATTAATGTATCCTATTGTTTTGTGTGATATTGTTAGTAAAATCGATATAACTACGTGATTATTATAGATCAACTTTAAATGTGTCATCACTAAATCAATTCATCATATTGCTTTGCATTATGCCATTATTGAAATTAAGATGCATGATGTCATTATTGAATTTAAAATGTGTTGTACCATTATTGAAATTGATATTGCTCTAAATTATCATTTTTCATTTTACCATTATTGAAATGAGTGTATCCCATTTTTTTGGTATATCAATGTTTAAATAAATGCATGTGTCTAATACATTTATGTTTTATCACTGCTAAAATCTTTGCACCTTTTGGATTTCTCTAAATAGTTTTTTATTATCTCATTAATCAAATACAGATAATAATAATAATAATCTAATTTTGAGGTCATTGCCAACCTAAAGACAAAATTGGTGTAGGAGACCGCATTATTTGTGGGGTGAGCGCCCCCCACCCTCAACCCCCCCCATGTAATGATTTGAATGTTAAAGCACGAATATGTACATGCTCTACCCCCTTCTAGACCTGTGTAGACTTGAACATGTGACCTCTTAGGAGGAAACACATATTTTGTGTTGTATCATTGTTCAAATTAACACAAGTACTCAATGATTAATATTGCATTTTTATTCATTTCCATGTTTGGAATATATCAATAGTGTAAACCTCTATTTCCAAAATTTTGAAACATTCTTCATTTTCGATAACCTTGTTTTCTCCAAACCAATCGAGCTAAGATCCTTTTAATTTTTGAAATGAGGACATGGAGGTGGGATTTGATCCACTTATGTGTGTAAGGGTCATGAAACCATTTAATATGGTTTCTCTGGGTGCAACCACATGTTTGACGACTATCTCAAGGTGCCCGATAACTCCAGGTAAAGGCCTCATAGAAATTAAACCTTCCCCAATAATAAAAAAACTCTTCGCTTTTCACCACTCGATTCGAACCCTTTAGGAAAATTGAACTGTTATCTCAATAATATCTTTATTACCAATATAATTTTTATTATTTTATATTTAGAAAAATTTGAAATATGATAACCTAACCTGACAATATCATGTTAAAAACATTATAAGATAATGTAATTTTTTTAAATGTAATTTAATAAATGAAAATAATAATAAATATATATGAGTGAAAATATGTCCATAAACATGACTACTTTTCCCTATTAAATTCATTAAAATGTGTTCTTATATTTGTTTGATACATAATGAATATACAATAGCTCAAGCTACCTTTGAAATTTCCAAAAAATCAAATCGAAATAAATTAAATTTCATAGAATTAATACTTAAGGAGGCTTATGTGTGTGGAAGACATTGCCTTGTCGTGTCGTAAGCATTCGGAAATGGTAGGCTAGTTATGTTTAAATTAGTAATAGCATCTCAAACAATACTTATTGAAGCAATATGTGATATTGTCTTTTAAGTTATTCGGATTTAAAAAATCAATATGAAAATTTGAGAACAAATTTGATATTAAATTTATATAAAAAAAATTGTTTATATTATATATACAAGTATAAATTTTATATATTAAAAAATATAATTTAAAATAATTTTAAATAATATTTTATTATAATTAGTTATAAATAATATAAATTAAATGTGTTATATATTATAATAATATATATAATATATATATATATAGAAAATTAAAAAGAAAGAATAATTTTATACATTCATTATGTTTTTGACAATCGACATATTTGTTTAAATTAATTATAATATAAATATTATAAATTATAAATTTATATGATTTAAGTGTGGTATAAATAGGAAATAACATATATATTCAAAAATAATAAATAATAACAAAATTGTAGAATTGAGCCTTCTGTGATTCATCATAGTTATAAGAAGAATTTCTGCTTAAATCACATATAGAAGGCATTTGTCGACTCGTTTCGAACCAACCAGTGTGGGCGTTTCGAACCAACCAGTGTGGTTCATCGTCAGGACAAGTCGAAGAAACAGATCCAGTCCAGCAAGTTAAATAGTTTGAGCAGAGACTCCAACGGCTAACAAGATAAACGGCTAATTTGACTTGAGGCCCAGGTCAAATAATTAATATTATTATTATTTTTAGAACTAAGATAAATTAGGTAAGAATAAGTAAATGGTTGGTTTCTATTTATAATAATTCATTTATTTATTCAAAATTAAATAATTAAATACATATATAAATATTATAATAGGATTAAAATTATATAAATAAATACGAAAATAATCAAGAATGGTAAAAGTAAATTAAATTATTTATTACTAATTACCATTCTTGTTAATATTAATTCCTTTTCTTATCTATAAAAATAAAATAGAAAGGGTTAGTTTAATTATAAATAAATCATTATTTTACTAAATTGTTATATATGTGTATATACATAAATATTCTAATAATAGTGGTCATTAGAAAAACCATAGATTAAAAAGTATTTTACTTCATTATAAATTATTTAATCAATACTTACATATAAAAATATATCATAGTTCCAGATAAAATACTTATATATATATATACGTATATTAGATATATAGTATAAATATAGTATATTATAATCGATTAAAATTATACAAATAATATCGAAATGTTTAATAATTAATATCATTCTATTAAATGTAATAATATTTATTTATAATAATCACTTATTTATTTAATTATATATATATAATATATATATAATATATTATATATATAATATAATATATAATACGTTCATTAAAAAAATACTTAGATTTAAAATTTATTGTATTAATATATTGTAAGAATACTTACATATAAAGTAGATAATATAGTAAGACAACTTCAGTACTTGTTAATGTTCTACTTGAAAAATAAATAAATAAAATAATTAAATAAAAAAATAAATATAAAATATAATAAAATAATTAATATTAATTAATTAAATAAAAAAAAATAAAAATCAAACTAATAATAATTTCAAAAAAAAAAAGGAAGAAAGGAGGGGGGAGGGGAAGAAACACTAAGATGAAAGGGCAGGGATCCAACATCTACTGATCTTCCAGCAGTCATCTCTGTTGAGATTGTTAGGCCTTCTTTCAATTTCAATAGCTTCCCTGAGCTTACAATGATGGAATTGAGCAACTCTAGCAACCACCTTGGCCTCCTCAATGTAGACTTGATGCTTGGTCTTATCCACATGCTCCGCTAATGCTGAAGACCTGGTTCTCCCATGTCTCAGGTCAGCTGCATGTTCGCTAATTCTCTGTTGGATGGAGCGTCATGTTTCCCCGATATAGGGAGTCCCACAAGAACAAGGGATTAAATAAATACCCTTCATGTGCTTAGGGTTAACGGGATCTTTTACCGATCTTAGGGAATTACGAATGGTGCTAAGGGGCCTGAAGGTTGAGGGAATATCGAACCTCCTCAGGATCCGAGCAATCTTGTCTGTGGTTCCTTGGACATAGGGAAGGTGAACACCTTGTTTGCCCATCGAACCTCCTCAAGATCTGAGCAATCTTGTCCGTGGTTCCTTGGACATAGGGAAGGTGAACACCTTGTTTGTGCTCCTTAGGCTCTTTCTTAATCAACGCATTTCTGGAGGCTTTAAGGAAATCCTTCCGCCCAAGGTGCCTACTATATCCATTCTCCACAAAGACATCAAGGAGATGGGATTTCTCCTTTTCCAAGCTCTCATTATCCTATTATTATATATATATAATTATTTAATTTGAATAAATAAATGAATTATTATAAATAGAAACCAACCATTTACTTATTCTTACCTAATTTATCTTAGTTCTATAAATATAATAACAAATATTACTATTAATAATAACTGTAAAAATAATAATAATATTAATTATTTGACCTGGGCCTCAAGTCAAATTAGCCGTTTATCTTGTTAGCCGTTGGAGTCTCTGCTCAAACTATTTAACTCATTGGACTGAATCTGTTTCTTCAACTTGTCCTGATGATGAACCACACTGGTTGGTTCGAAACGCGTCGACAAATGTCTTCTATATGTGATTTACGCGGATATTCTTCTTATAAATGTAGCAACACCTTTTTTTATTAGGTCATAATTCAGTTTTTTTACCATAATATTAAAAACCAAGTTCAGTATAATAAATATGAAAAAATCTCTTGAAAAAAGGAAAAAAAAATGTTTGAAAAAGTATTATGACGTATCAATATTTTTTCAGCCATAAATTAAAACCAAATATGATGAGTAAAAAAAGTCTTAAAAATGAATACCTAAATCAAAGAGTTACAATTAGATTTTGATCACAGAAACAAGATTTTGAAGAATCACAATTAGTTTTTTTTTTTTTTTTTTTTTTTAACCATAGAACTAAAACCAAACATGATGAGTAAAAAGATCCTTAAAAATGAATACTAAATCAAAGGGTCATAATTAGATTTTGATCATAGAAACAAGATTTTGAATAATCACAATTAAATTCCTTTTTTTTCATGAGGTCTCATAGACAGCATTCGTCTTTGTGGACGTTAATCATCATCATCACCAAAATTAATTTCTTTTTTAAATGCTAAAAATAAAGCCGGTTTAATCTTAGCCTAAGACAACTTGATACATTCCAATGAAAATTTAAAAATCAATTATTAAATTGACACTCAATGGTGGTGAACTTAACACATTGCAATGAAAACTTAAAAATCAACCATGATATTGAATTGAATATTAAACTGACACATAATGGGGTTTGGTTGCTAGTCGAGCATTGGCACAACCCCTGTACCAAAAAAAGAAAAAGGAAAAAAGGAGTATAATAATAATTATTATTATTATTTTAAATAAGTTAAAACATAATAATTTTTTTAAAGACAAAAAAAGACTAAAAAATTCACGCAAAAAAAAATTAAAATAATACATAAAAAGAGAGAAAAAAAATAATAATAATTAATTAAAAAGGAAATAATATATATAACAGAAAAACAAATTAAATAATTAAAAAGATTATATAAAAAAGTGTTAAAAAATTAAAAATTAAAAAAATGAAATACATTAAAATTAAAATTTTGTGGGGGCTGCTTGACTAGTGCCAAAGGGACGCCCTTGCCCATGGCCCTTTGGCATCGGGCTAGACATCTATTGGAATTTCTAAGTCTATCTGTTAGAAACCCTCCATGTACTTTCTGATTTATTCCTTCCTACTTGTTCTGATTAATTAACAAGTTATTTACCATGTAAATACTGAAAATAAACACAAGTACATGTTCAACACATTACAGATCATCAACTGAAGGAAACATAAACAAGCACACAAATGACACCGTTATTTTTGGACTAATGTCCCTGGAAAAACCCAATGGGAAAACTAGTGCAACTATCTGAGGGTTTGATTTATTAAGCAGTTTAAGAATACAATCTGGTTGCCAAATCCGGCTCACCCAACAGAGACAAATCTCAGCAGTAGTACCTCTCCTTCGGAGAGAGATGCTCCAGCTGAAACCCCGGATAAACATTGTGGCAGCCCCTCAACTCCAATCTGCCCCACGAAAAAACCCAACGTCAACCTCTAGGGATTGTGTCAGCCTCTTCTGCCCTCTACATTAGCTTTCCCGGTAGTTCCGGCTTCTGCCCTCTGCATCAGCTTTCTCGACAGTTCCCGACAGTTCCAACTTCTACCCTTTGCGTCATCTTTCCCGACAGTTCTGACTGTTCTTGGCAGTTCTAACTTCTGTCCTCTGCGTAAGATTTCTTAGCAGTTTTGACAGTTCCCAGCAGTTCTGGTTGTTCGCGGAAGTTCCAGCTTCTGCCCTCTATGTCAACTTTCCAGGCAGTTTCGGCAATTTCCGACAGTTCCAGCTTCTGCCCTCTGCGTCAATGTTCCTGGCTGCTGCACTGATCCTCCCGGCACTATCTCTGCCTCTCTGCTTCTGTATTCACTTCCCCTCACCTGCAACTCTAGATCACTCTCTCAACTTTCTCAGCAAACCTAGCCCCAAAAAGTCGAAATCTTGATTTCTCTGTGTGTTCTCCAAGTGACCTTCAAGCCTCCTCTTATACTTTTCTCGTTGACAGATCAATGGCTGAGATTAAGTTCCTAATCAACGGCTAAGATTAGATCTGGCTTGATCCATGACTTTTGGACCATTCTAACACAGTTTTATATTAATTCATATTAATATTTTAATTCCCCTAAGTTTAGACTTAGGGACTCCATTAAAAATATTATTTATTTTAATATCTCCCAAATTGTTTAGAATTTGTCCAAACCCTTTTTGGGTATTGGAGATCTCATGTGTCTTAGTCTCTCCACCAAATTTTGTGGGTAAATCACATCTGATGCTACCCAAAATCAACAACATCCCCATAGACTTCTATTATTGATTTATTTATTAAAAAATAATGTGTTTTTAAATATATATATATATATATTATATAATATATATATAATATATATATATATATATATATATATATATATATATATATATATATATATATAATATATATAATATATATATATAATATATATATATATTGTGTGTATAGTCATTACTCTTCTCTTGTATTATCAGGACTTTAGTCTTGTCATTATAAGAGTCATACATGTCTTGGAGTAGTAATCATGGAGGGTTGTAAATTGCTTGTCGAATCATCAGGACTTCTGGCAAGAAGAATGATACAGTCAGCATACAAGAGAAGAGTAATGACTCTTCTCTTGTATGCTGACTGTATCATTCTTCTTGCCAGAAGTCCTGATGATCTCGACAAGAAATTTACAGCCCTCCATGATTACTACTCCAAGACATGTATGACTCTTAATAATGACAAGACTAAAGTCCTGATAATTAAATCCAAAAAGATCAATTATGACAATTTCATTTATGATAACAATTGGTTAGAGAGTTTTTCTTCATACAAATGTTTAGGTATTGACATTCACCATCAATTCAACTAGAACTATAACATTGAGAAAATGATTATAGGAGGTTGGAAAATTTACTATAAGCTTGAAAGAAATTATAAGTTGACTGATATTTAGGTTTGGAGTAAAAAAAGGTTCCTCTTCAAGACTCTCGTAACCCCTGTTATTTTAATATATGGATGTGAGGTGTGGGGTTGCAGTATATCTAGAAATTCATGGAGAAAAATTGAAATCATCCAAAAGCAATTTATAACCTACAACCTCAAGATTAAAAGTAATACTCCCTACAATATTCTCTTGATTGAAGCTAGCTTTTCCCCCATTGAAAGCATGAATATGTTTAGGTATCTAATGTATAAGAAGAAGTTGTACAACAAGGAAGCCAAGATGCTCCACAAAATTGCTTCTAACTCTAGTCAAAACCCCCACCTTTGACTCAAGCGAAGTTGGCATAAGGTTGCCAAGTCCTAACTCGACCATTGGGAGATAAAGGAGGAGACCATATTTTTGCCGCATCTCTCTATTTATGTTTATAGCTGTATTATGTTTTGTTCTTTCCTAAGTCTAGATCAGTGATATACCAAGTCATTCGTTTGTAAAGGCAAAAATTAATAAAACTATAAACTAAACAACTTAGCATTTTATCATACTTAAATCACAACTTAAACTTGAAAATATTACCTGGATCTGGAAAATATATAATTTGAATCACAACTCAAATTTAGAAATTTAAAAATTTGGCTTATATGATTAACCCAATTAAATAAACTGACTCAATGAAAAATCACACTCTTGTAATTCAATCTTAGAAAATCAAAATTTTGACTAAGCATGTTAAACCAATTAGATAAAATGACGTAATGAGAAATGATGGTCATATTCTATTAAGTATAATACATGGAATTGTTCACTATAGAATCCAAATTGAATTTATATACTAAACAAGAGGGGCTGCGGGGCAGCTAGTCCCTGCCCCAGCCCGCAGCGTATTAGATTATGCTGCCCAAGATTCCACAGAGCCGAAAGGCTAGGTCGTCCAGTAGTGAGCTCGTGATCGTGGTGTTGTTGATGCCGGTGTGCCGGAGGAGGTTACCGTCAGTACGTACTTGCCGGCGCCGCTGCTTGCCATCGTGGGGATGGGGCCGTTGGAAGTCTTGAGGATGCCAAGTGGGCTGTATATGGTCAGCGCGTGGAACTGCAGCACAGCTTGGTCAGCATCTTGTTTGTGACACCTGTAAACACAGTGTCTCTCGGGGCGAACACAGTTAGGCCTTAGGCCGCCTTGGATGGAATCCTTTCATTCAAGCGAGAATACAAACCAACGAGAGAAAAAGAAAATGATAGAAAATTAACAAGAATGTATATATTGTAAATTTATCAATAAAGCATGGAAACCCAATACTTAGATAGTTGTCAGCCTTCAGTCAACTATAGACACGAAGACATGCTTATACCTTTATGTATAGACTAGAGCATTACCTTCAATCAGTACTCGAATAATTACAAGAGGGCCCATAAGATTTGAAAAAGTTATATTATCAGGCTAGAAATTAGTGTAGCTTGGGGGTTAATAGAAAATTGTTTTACTTGTGGAGACCGTAGCGGCAAGTCGAGCTTGAATGTTTTCGAGGGAAATTCCTTTCCAGCTGGGAGGATTTCAACCCACATAACAACCATATATGTACGATACCTCTCAAAAAGAACCAAGAAAACTCCATTGAGTAATGTAGTTATACGAACAAGAAATGAAGAGAGGAAACAGTCACTAATAACCCTGGTCAAAGACCACAAAAGTTAGGTTGCAGTTCGATAAGAAAGGAAAAAAGAAACTAAACTGGAAAAGTATTAACCCTTGTCTGCTGACAATGGAGTTTGGCACCAAAGTTGGGATAATTTGACTTCGTTCGAGAGAACTGTGTGTTCGAAGGCCACTAGGTAATCTTGCACCTGCCTTTTATGAGAACAGACGTGATGTTCATGTTGGAGGGGGACAAAATATGCCCAGTTGTCATTACACTATGTTCGAATGGCCTTGTGTCTGGATGGCTGCCAGTTGTTGGCGCTCGCCCTAATCTTCTGCCACCTATGGTTGTCTCCTACTCCGAGGGTAAGCCCTCTCTATCAGACGTTCAGCTGCTTCCCTTGTTCATTCAGTAAGCTCTTGATCCAGTACCAGCAGCATACCTTCCATGGCGTACGAAGCACAGGCGAGAGTGAAAGACCCCGTTTATGGTTGCGTGGGAGCGATCTCAGTTCTGTGAGGTGAAGTGCAACAGTTGCAGAGAGAGTTAGCCGAGGCACGTGCAGATCTTGCCCGTTACATAGCCATGGAAATGGGAATGCAGGAAATCCATGGCGTTCCTGCTCATCATCGGGTCACTTGTTCAGGTTTTGAGGTAATTAAATAGCATGAGAAACAGTAGTGGCTGGGGTTTCATTCAAGAATTTAAAGCCTTTTTCCATAGATTTCGTGCACTGCAAGCTTCCAGGGTTAGTTCATGTGTTTAGAGCCATAAGTGAAATTTCTTGACACTGTTCCGTGAAATTCTTTAATATTGTCGTTCATCACAGGGATTGATTTTCTGCCATTTCTTTGAGCTAGTCTTTATAATCAAGAAAGAGAGTTTACTTAGTTTAGTATCCACATTAGTAATCCAAAATTTACCCTGGTTTCATTCCAGATAAAAAATAAATTGCCTTCCTGCCTGAACGTTTTGTTATTTGCCTCCAAGATTCTAGATATATTTTCATTTTCTACAGATTCAGTTATTTGTATGTATTCAACAACTGTGACATATGGACAACAGGTTTGGGTGAGAAATAGGAAATTCTGTTTCAATTCGGGAGAAATCTGTGCCTACAGGCCAGATTTGGTCGAAATCCGCTTAAAGATTTTCTAAATAGAGGTATTGTGTTCGAAGAGCGCTGAGCACTCAAGTAAAATTCTGGAAGTCTCAGGTGAATCAAGGAGTCAGACAACAGTTAGATTTAATGAAGCAGTACAAGGTAGCAGAACATTCTCTAAAACAACGGAATGAAACGTTACAAGAGGAGGTAAATAGTACCAAGTCCTTCTTTGAAAGGCAAAATAAAAAATTTACAGAATCCATTGTAGAAAATGGTAGACTTAACGAACAGGTTGAGGAGTTGAGTAAAAAGTTTGCAGAGTTGCAACAGGCGAATGTCAAACTGATGCAGGAAAAAGATGCGCAGAGGATGGAATTTGAATCACTGAATGCAGAAACTGCCAAGAAATATAGAGATCTGGAGGAAAACTACCGTGAATCGTTGAAGCAAAACGAAGAGCATAGAAAGAGGATTGAGGTATTGCATGAAGATTTGACGGTGGAACAGTCTAGAAATAAAGCGTTTGAAGAAAAATTGCTCTCGGCAAAGTCCTCTTTGGAAGAAATAAAGGAATCTGCTGCCACTAGTGAAGTAGAAATAGCTAATTTAAGGAGCCAACTTTTAGCTGTTGAAGAGGAAAATAATGCCCAACTCTCTGATATACAGAAACAACTTTCGGCTAGGGAGGAAGAGAAAAAGAACCAGTTAGCAAGTTTGCAAGATCAACTTTCATTCATTGCTGCTGAAAAAATGATCCTCGAGGAGGAAAACAAGTATTTACGAACCCAATTGGAGAGAAGAACATCGGTTTCAAAGGAAGAGAAGGTCAGCCTTGAGGGAAGAGTAAGGGACTTGCAAACGACCTTCAATTCTCTCAACAAAGAGTTTGAATCTTCGAGGTGCACTGCAGAGGAGAAAGAGAAGAAACTAGTCGACTTGCAGAATCGACATTCAGATCTTGTAGAAGCCAAAAAGTGCCTTGAGGAAAAAAATGACTCTTTAGTCAATGAATTGAACAGATGCAAAATGGTTTCAGAAGAAAATGTCTGTCTTCAGAACAAAATCAGGGAATTGGAAACAACTCTCGATTCTACCAAGAAGGATAATGAATCTAAAGAGAATCACCAGTCATTGATATCTGAACGTCAACCTCTACAGGCAAAGCTTCCTGTAACCGTGTGAGCAACAAAGAGTAGTTACAGGAGCACATTGGCGGATCCTCCAAAGATAAGACCTGCTTAACCAGCTAAAAGAGTTCCGACAGTCCAGGTACAAATGCTCTTTTTTCTCAAAACTGTAATTCTGCAGTTCCTATAAATTATGCTTCAACTTGTTCAAGAAATCGTTCCATAGCTTCAATTCCCGTCTCGTGGGGTGCATTGCTTTATGTTCACTTACAGGCTAGGTTACCAGGGCCGTGCTCTACCTGTAATACAACCAAAACAACCTTGTTATATATATATATAACAAATTGAATATGAATACTAATTGATTTAACACACATTTCACCCGTGCAGGATATATATAACAAATTGAATATGAATACTAATTGATTTCACACACATTTCACCTGTGCAGGCTGCCTGCGCCTTTCTGCGCCCAGATGCTGCGCGTTTGCACTCTCTTTCTGTAGAAGAGGCACAGTACCTAGAAGACGAACAGTATAGAAGACGAACAGTATGCGAGTTCAAATATGGAGAGAATAAGTTCCAGCACCTATTTGTAAAGCCCATAGGAGCCAGCACATCCAGGCGTACATGCAACAACTGTGCTACATGCACTGTACATCTGTCCCCAACGTAAATGCTGCACGTTTGCACTCTCTTTCTGTAGAAGTACCTAGAAGACGAACAGTATAGAAGGCGAACAGTACGCGAGTTCAAATATGGAGAGAATAAGTTCCAGCACATATTTGTAAAGCCCATAGGAGCCAGCACATCCAGGCGTACATGCAACAACTGTGCTACATGCACTGTACATCTGTCCCCAACGTAACCTAGGTGATATCCTTAATGTTAGCCAATTAAGCCAATTAACATTAAATGTTAACCAACTAATGCTATCCCAAAGATAGCATTACTTCACTGAGGTGAACCTGTACCAATTAGCTAAATGCTTTCCGAAAATTTTCCTAAGTTTTGAGATCGTATACCTCGTACTGAGGCCAAATAAGACGATCATTCCTGCCATTGGATGCGTGTATCGGCAAACATAAAATTTAATAAAATTTATCGGCAAACTTTGGTTTAAGCTGAAATATGTTTATGGATTTCTGTGTCGAACTAATGTTATCGGGTAAAACCGATTACTATAGTCCCTGCCAGCCCGAAGGGCAGGGACTAATAACTTGTTATTTGTTATATGGATATATGAGTGAATCTATAAAGGTGTGTTATACTTATTTACTAATAAGGATGGAGAAAGAGGGTTAAGACACCTTTAATAATTACATTTTCTAATTTTTATAAAAATTAAATTTTTTATTAATTTTTTAAATTTTAATTAAGTTTTAATGTTTTCATTATAAACCTTAATGTCAGATAAAGATATATCAAAATTGTATAATAATTAATAATTAATAGAAGTTTTAAAATTAGGTCATATTTAAGTCGTGTTTATTTTGAAATAAAGCTTTTAAAATTTTTAATTTAATTATCCATAATTATTAGGTGGATGGTAGAGATTTACCCCCTATGGAATATTCATGAATTATTTTTATTAGTAATCTCGATAGAGGATTAAGATTTATCTCAAAAGTAGTAAATCTCAAAAGTAGTTATGCTCCTTTTGGTTTTCAATTTAAAAAATGTCATGTCCACCAACGTCATTCAATTCTTATTGCTTATTATTTTTCTTGTTACATGTTTTTTTAAATGTATACATATTTAACTCATATATTAGTTATTTTAATAATAAAAATAACAATAATAATAATAATAATTAAATTATAGTTATAATTAGTTATTATTATTATTATTTAATTTTAGTAATGTGAGATGTATCATGAGGAAAATGTTAGCTTGGAAGGTTAGCTTAATTAGTTGAGTACCAATGATTAAAGCACCTTTGCTACTAAGAGGCCATAGGTTCAATTCTCTTGACACCCTCAGGGTTATGCTTCGTGGTTGAGTTGGCTGGAAGTGATCCCTTTGGGTGGATATGCTTGGGACATAATGATCAGTGATCTTCGGGGTCCATAAACCACATAGAAAAATAAATAATAGGGTAAACGTTTTGATGCCTATCTAAATGTCTTGATGCTTACTATGAATTAATGACTTAAAATTTACCAACCATTTAATTTATATACCTAAACTAGTTACCCTTAAACTAAATAAACTTAGATTAAAACCCTCTATTAAACTAAGACATTGATTCAACATTTATGCTAATGCAAGTGACACACAATACAATGATCACCCACATCTTCGACATATATTTCCTTTTAATGATGATTAAAATGTACTATCCCTTATGTTTCAGGTTTTGTATGTACTACCAAATAGTAATTTTTTTTGATTAATTTTATTTTCATCCCATATTAACATACCAAAAGAAAAGGCTTAGTCTAACTTAAAGACAAAATGGTCTTTTTCACGATTTTTTTTTTTGTTAATTTGAACAAAAATATGGTATATATTTTCAAAAACTTGCGTTTAAGTTGTTTAATATGTAGAATTTGAGTGCCTTAAGGGTTTTTAGGGTGTTGAATCTATTTATGCATTCAAAAATATATTTTAAACAACAATAAATTATTTTCTTGCTTGAAATTGGTTATTTAGTTTATAAGTTAGACTACACCAAAAAAAATAGTAAACATATTATTTTTAATTCTCCCACAATACATGAAGATTAAAAATGAAACCATTAACACTTTTTCTTTTTTCTTATTTTCTTTCTTTTTTTCATGGAAAAAATCATAATTTTCATTAAATTAATGAAAATTACATTCTATGGATGCACCCAAGCACATTCCTAGTATCCTAGCATATTTCCCTTCATTACAAAAAATTGGCATCAATAGTGCACGTGATAAACAGATAAAAGATGTATACGTCCGATAATATATGTCTAGAAATGATATTGTTCCATCTTGAACATTGTTTTTTAACATGTATCAACCCAAAGATCTACCCTCAAAACACATAAAAGTACATTATTAACATAAAATAACTATCATAAACAGATTAAAGATGTTGTAGGGTGCCTTCATTAAAAGGCCCATGAAAATATATATGAATATTGTCCTCTATCTGTTTATAAATCCTCCAAGTTCCCATACCCTGAGGAGCACCTTCTTTAGAAAGGAAATCTACGTATGTGTTTTGCTTCCTATAAATATGACAAACAAAAATTTGATCAATATCTTGCTTAATGCAAAGGATCTCCTGAGCTATTGGAAGAAGAATGTCATTGCGATATCTTTGCACCCATTGAAAATATTAATCACCAACATAGAATCTCCAAACATCTGTATAGACTTTACACCTTCTTCAAAGGAGAAAAGTCATGCCCTAGTCCAATTTGATTTCTAAAATAATAATTAATATTCATGAAAAAAAACCACACGCACAAGAGACAACCTAATCAAATTTAATTTCTAAATAATAATTAGTATTCATAATAATTGGTATTCATGAAAAAAATCAAAACCACACCTACCATAGCCATTTTCAAAGGAGACACCATCAAAAGATGAGAACATTAACACTCCTAAACAAATAATTAAGAATAAAATTCATAATATAAATATTGTTTTTTCTTTAAATTTTAAATGAATTATTTAATTTTTTTATGTTATTAATTTTTTTTATTTTTTATTTTTTATTTTTTTTATTTATTTTTTAGTTTAAAATAATGAATAAAATTGTATATTAATTTTGTATTGATTTCAATATAGAAAATGAATATACTTTTAACCATGTATTTTTCTTCCAAATTTTAAATAATGCACAAAGAATTGAAAATGATTTAACTACATTTCTTTTATATTTATATATTGTTATTACACAGTAGGAAAACCTATCATAACTTAGTTGTCAAACCAATAGTGAGGACAACCATCATTCGTTGTTATTTGCAAATGGAGGTTGACTCATCATTATTGTTCAAGGAAAACCATGCCACATGGAATAACCCATTGGTGGTCCATAAGGGGGTAGGCTTTCACTCCTACCAGTTGCCTTTGGGTCTTGGGTTGTTAACCTATTTCCTTAAGTCCGAGAAAAACGAACTCTTAGCCAAGCAAAAACAATTTTAAAACATACTCCAAGCCCATTATATCTAGACATTATTGAAATAAAAAAATAAACATAAAATATTACTAATTTTATTTAGATTAAATTAATTAAATAATAAGACATAACCATGTATTTAATTAATTAAGTTTTCTTATGAATTCCTTCAACATATATATACATATTATTTATTTATATTAATTAATTAATTTTACATAAACAAAATTTTATTTTATTTTTTATATCTAAATGTAATTTTGATAGTTTTGGTTATTTTATTTTTTTATATCTAAATGTAATTTTGATAGTTTTGGAGTCATTAACACGTATAGAGGGATTGCATCATCTAATTATACAAAATTTAAAGGGCACTTTGCCATGCATTATAATTACATCGAATAGTGTGTGGGTTTAGATTTTTTTTTAAATAGCTATACATTTTTATAACGCATAAAAGTGTAATTCTCATTTCCTCATATTTATGTATCATTTATGGATAATTATATTTATTTTAGGGATAATTATATTTATTTTAGTGATGGGAGGAATTGATTTTGTTTGTATTTTAAAAGAGGTTTGTGAATCAAGAGATTTGATCTAGACACATTTAAAAAGATAACCAAGTTCAATGTTATTTATTCTAATTTTGAAGTGGTTTATAATTTACGACTAAACCATTCATCACATACACTATTTTGCATTCCCCGCATGATTACCATGATTACGTAGCATCATAAACCTAATTTTCCACATGTATATCCTCTAGACATGTGTGCGAACATTACAATATGTCCATGTAATCTATGTACAACTCTTCCATGTGGTAATCATGTAACTTCACTTGAGGCTTGGATTGCTTAAGGCTCAAATAAATTATATACTTTACATCTAAAAGTAACTTCTCTCTCTTCCCTCTCATTCTCCTTTCTCCCTCACTCTCTCTCCTCTCTCTCTCAAGTCCTCTTTGTCTTCCTTCCTCTCTCCCTCCCTTTTGACTCCCTCTCTCTCTTTAGATGTCTTTGTTCTTCCATCCCTTTTTCCCCTCCATCTCTCTCTCCCTCCCCTCTCATTCTCCCTCTCTGGAATATCTATGAAATATTTTTAGTAGTGGTAAGGATAGAGGGTTTAAATATATTTCAAAAGTAATCATAATTTTTTTTTTAGATTTAATTAAAAAATATTTAAAAATTAAATTGTTTCTATTTTGAAATGAGTTATGTTTTTTTGGCATGTGGTATTGATAAGCCATGGTATTAGCCCATGGTATTGTAATAAAGCATATTTACAAGTTAATATGTTCCATGGTAAAGTGGGGATGAATATCTATAGTTAAAAATCTTATTATATTGTAATTTTATTGTAAGTCTTAAGTTTTTATATGATTATTTATTAAATTTAAATATTTTTTTTGGGCAAATAAGCATGATATTGTAACAAAGCCTATTTACAAGTTAATAATATCTATGGTAAAGTTTGGGTGACTATGCATGGTTAAAATTCTTGCTATATTGTAAGTTTATTGTAAGTATAGAGTCTTATGTGCTTATAATTTAATTTAAATATGGTTATGAAATCATTACTTTAATTTATATGGATTTTAAGTTTTACATTTTGTATTACACTTTACCTTATACAATTTTCATTAGATTTAGATTTATATCCTTTTTAATTTGAATATGAAGACCACACTTAATTTTGTATTGTTTTTTTCCTATATATGTTTTCTTGGACATTTAATAAATGTTGACAAACTTACTTAAATTATATTACTTACATATCCCTTATACTAGGCAGCAGAGAGTCTCTTAGCATAATGATAATAAATGTGTAGAAAAATCATAATCATTTAAATTGAGAGCATCATTCATTGGTTTATGATGATAATGTTCAACAATGTTGATTAATAATAACTATATATTACACAATTGGGTCATTTGGTGCAACATTACCACAAGGAAGAGGAAGTAACCTTTACATCTTGTCCCTTCATGATTCCTTTCATTACAACCCACATATCATTCCCAAATATCTAATTAATACCCTCATTGATCATCCAAGGGAAACTAATTAAACTACAAGATTTTAAGTTGTTTACAACCCTTTTTGTTTGGGATAGTTTCATCAGTGCATGGAGAATTCTCCTACATTATAAGTTCTTATTCATATTTATGTCAATTTTATGTTGGTCACGATCCCAACTTATATAAGCACTGCCCCACACCTACACCTCGTCCCATTTTATGCCCTTAGTAAGGGATTTAGTTATATGACCAACTTGAGGATGGTAGAGCCAATGATGAAGAATCAGCTCCTTAAAGATTGCATTGTTTCCTTAGAGTAATATTGTTTTGTTAGAGGAGGTAGAGACTCATCCTAACTTACAGTTAAAGGATGTGATTATTGATAACATATGCAATGTGTTGTTGGGTTGTGTTATATTCTTTCCACATAGTTAACAGGGGGTTTGAGGGGTACCCGTAACTCCACTTTATGGGGTCCGGGCCCCGGAAAATTTTGGTTTTGGACCCTATGTTAGGTTGGGCAGACCCACCTATGGTTTTGTGCATGATTTTTGCACATGTTTTTTTGGACGCGATGGTTTTCGGTCCATGGTATTGGATGCTTCGGCATGTATAAATATGTATTGTAACATTGAAAGGAATATAATGAAAAATCAAACTGGTAGTCCTGGTTTTGGGATCCAGTGGGAAATCTTTGTGTATATGTGTTTTATGTGTTATGCTCTCGCATTTTTATTTTTCCTGTGATTTAGAATTCGTATGCAGGTAATTTCTGTACGGGGTTAAAACCTACATGTGTTAGAAAAGATTTAAATTGAGTTATATGGAAAGAGAACTAGATTATTACCTATTTTAGCGCATTACGATATAAATGAGTGGGCATAGATACACTTTAGTTGATAACCATGAAATTATAACATTAAACACTATAAAACTCCAAAATGTTTGTTTGCAACTACATGAAAAATGCCAACCACAAAATGCCAACCACATCCTTGGGATAAGAGATAATTGCACACAAAATTATGTATACTTAAATTATCTACATCCTCAGGGTGAGAAATAATTGTACACAAATTATGTATGCTTAAATTATTAATTGATTATTAAAATACATATAAAATTGACAAATTAATTAATCCTTTTTATTTTTATAAAATGTTGTTATTGGAATATTGATGATATTGATATCGACTATAAGAGGTGATTTTACATTTTGCTCATTGAAAGAGCTATTTAGGACGTTGAATTTTAATAAAAAAGTTTCAATATAAAATAGATGAATGCAATTTTCGTATTTTCAATTGATTATTAAATCCTATATTGTTTGCATGGTCCATGTTCAAAATATATAAGATAAAGGCAAGGATGTTGTCAAAGATTTCGAGCCTAACACTATGACGGATATGGGCACTTAGGCCTCAACTTATTGCCATGGGTAATGATGTTTGTGAAACTAAAACATTTTTTTTAAATGATTAAATTGAAGTTAAGCCTTACTTTTAGAAAAATGGGTTATTATGCTTTTATTAATCTTTTTTAAATTTAATATTTTTATGCGATGATATGGTTATATAAGAGTGTTAATGGCACTATTTTGTAGGCGTCTTGTGTGTATATGAAATGCATAGTAATCTATTTTGTGAGAGATTTAATTTTCCATTCTTATTATTATATATTATATTATTATGTGATGATATGATTAAATGAGAATGTTAAAGGCACTATTTTGTAGGCTCCTTGTATATATATGAGTGGGACAATAGTAAGCATTTTATTGAGTGAAAATTAAGTATTTCATTCCTTATACAGGAATTTAATAATATAAATATAAATATAAATAGGCATATTATATATAATTTAAGATTAAAAATATTTTTTTAAATGATAATCATGTTTTTTTTTTAATGTTTTATAATGGGCATTGATGATGTTCAAATTGTTTATTGCCATAATATGCGGGTAACTAAATACATATTTACAATATTTTCAACAAGAGTGGTTTGGATGTAAATCCTCTTGCAAACAATGAGATGGTTTAAGTGACTAAGGTGGTGATGGTACAAAGGTATTGTCATGATATGCAGGGAACTAAATGTATATTTACAATATTTTCAACAAGAATGATTTGGATGTAGGTCTTGTAAACAATGAGGACGATTTAAGTAATTAAGGTGGTGGTGATGGTCACAAGGGTAGTGGTGTATTATATATTTGTAATGTTTTATTATATCTCAATGTCTTCATTTGTTAAATGCAATCTAATTCTCTCATTTGTTAAATACATTCTAATTTTCTCATTTGTTTTATTGAATTATTATGTATAGAATTTATAAAATATTTTGGACTTTTTTATTGCATTGAACATTTATTTTTGTAAAGCATAGCATTTTTATTTTATTTTATTTAAAGAAAAACGAATGATATGTTTTTAGGTTGTTTATAATCAATATTGATTTATCTTGAACTCATATTTATCAAATAAAGATAAAATTTTGTAAAGTGTACTTTTCTTTATTGTTTAATTCCATATTATGTATTAATTCTTTCTTATTAAATAATAAAAAATATTACACCCAAAAAGTTTGGTCTCTCCATATATAGATTTAAGTTTAAAATAATCTATATTAATTTATATAAATTTAGTTTTTTTAAATATTGCTATATACATATATCCATGTGTAATTATTTATTTTTTATAGTTAAAACACAATATTCTCTCATATATTAAACTCTAAAATTCAATAAATTCTTCATCTTTACTAATAATACAAAATTTCATATTTTTATAATTTCCAAAATATTAATTATTTTTAATGTGTAATCATATTATATATTTATTTTATATTAATATATTATTTTCTTGATTTCATTAATTAAAAAAATTATAAACCATTTATTTTAATATTATTTATATTCTTGAATTACTACACTTGCGAGAAGTTATTTAAATAAAAATTTCAAATTTCAAATATTTTCCAAACACTAATTTACTAATATTATTTAAATTAATCTTAAATTTATAAAAACAAATCATTAAAATAAATTACACATACAAGGAAACTTAAATAAATAAATAAATAAACAATTTTATTTAATCACACACTCAAAACATAGTATATTATATGCATATCAATACACAGTGCTTATTTCCACCTCTATAGCATTATAAATGCTATCTGACATGCGAGGGGATTAGCCATGGAGTGCCTCTCTCCACGTGCTTGTCACTCAGAGGGCGATGGCTATTCCCCTCACATGTCAGATAGCATTTATAATGCTATAGAGGTGGAAAGAGGAACTGCCCGTATTTCACCACTTTGCCCATATAATATTATTAGGTAGGAAAGAAGAACTGCCCGTATTTCACCACTTTGCCCACCTAATACTATTAGGTAGGAAAGAGCCAAAGCTCTGGCTAAAAAACACGAAATAAAATAAATTATTTATGAAAATTAATTTAAAGCCAAATAAACTAAATAATTTATGAAAATTAATTTAAAAGATATTTATTATTAAAATGATATGACGTGCAAATTTTGTCGAAATTCAAATCCCAAAAAGTCTACAGGCACGTTCAGGAAACGTGTCGGGACGCGGATGACGTGAAATCGATAGGAGAATTATGATGTTTTAAACTGGTTTTTGAGGTCCGCCTGTTGTGGGAACTTGGGAAACGATGGAGCTGTCGCTGTCGGGTCTGTGTCAGGATTAGGTTGACGTTACAGGCGTACAGAACGATAAAATCGTAGCGAAACACGTGATCACGCGGTTGACAGATGGCTATTGTCAATATCGTAACGGTCATTTTCATAAAAATATTTATTATTTTTAAATAGTATTGATATGATGGATAAGTTCAGAGGACTATGCATATGCAAATGATAGCGACAAGTAACTTTTGAGAAATATATTTATTTATATTTTATTTCTATTTATGTTTAAATTATGATACTAAGTAATTAATGCTAAATATGTTATTTATAATTATTCTTAAAGATTTTATTTTTGGATGCTTTTCACTGCACAAATGTCTCAAATGATGGATACATATTGTAGTTATATCTATAAATTATGAGAGAAAATATGTCAGCCAATAAAGTTTTCAAGTTATGGTCGGATAAATATTTACAAAATAATTATTTACTGATACTGAAAAATAAATATTTATTTTTCAAAATTAAATATTATAAATTACATTAGTCAATGTTAAACTAATAATGATTAATATGGAAATCGATTATTAAAATCTTACCTTAACATAAACTAATAATAAGTTATTTTACAAATATTTTATAGACAAATTAATTGATATTTAAGAGAATCTTTTAGATTCATATTTCTTACTTTAATCTCTACATTTAACATGTGAAGATAACATGTGAGACACCCAAAACCGTGGAATCCTTAGTTATGTAGCTTTGCAACATCCAACTCAATCTCGACATCCTAAGCGACCACATGTATAAAGATTGTTGCTTACATAAATGGCATTTAGTACAATGAGAACAAGATATTGGAACAATTGGATTCTATCACTCAGAACCATCACAAAGAAAATGACCACCTCCACAATCTGGAAGCTCGGGTGGAGCATATAGATTTTCACATACATGAGCGTGATGGCTACTTTGCAGCCCCCTGTACTCCCACATGATGGGCTACTTTGCAGCACCCTTATACTCCCATATGATGGCTACTTTGCAGCCCCCCTGTACTCCCACCTCACCCCCTCCATGAAATATTGATGCTCGCCTCTGTTGTTTTTTTATTTTCTTGAAAGTACGAAATAGATACGATGCCAGGCAAAAATAAAAATTGTAAAGTTCTATTTAAACATCTTTCGACACCCTCTTTCAACACATCTAATTAAAATAGGAAGAAAAGACCCCTAGGACATATTTTGTAATCTTATTTTTCATAAAAATCTTATATAATTTTTTGATTGACAAAAAAAATATTCAATTAAAATGAAGAAGAAAAGACCCTTGAAACATATTTTGTAATCTTATTATTCATGAAAATTTGACAAAAAAATATTCAATTATAAACAAATATATTGTAATATAATAATAATAATACACAAATTATTGCAAATAATTATTTTTGGATTTAAAAAAAGAGTTTATTAAAAATATATGAAATATGAATTATATAAGTTTTGAAAAAATATTTTTTAAGTTTTTAAATTTGAATACCATCCTTATCAAGTATGGTCTATCATGACATTTAAATTAATTGATCATCATGACATTTAAATTAATTGATCATTGCCAATTGGGAATAATGCATGATAAAGTTGTATAAGTTGTTTTTTTGACGTTAGTTAAAGATATAAAAAGCTCTTGGTTAATGTGGCTTTCAATCATCTAGGTTGACATATATCTGTAATAAAACTTGAATTTATGTTCATATGATATATGAGAATAGAAACAATGGATATAATTTATTGTTATCCAGACACTATGGAATATTTTTAGTTGTTATCAAATATATAATGTCATTTGTGTTTATGATTTTTTTTTGGAAATTTGTGTTTATGGTAAAAATCTACCATAAATCAAGGAACGGTTCTCTTAAAAAAAATCAAATATGGGAATGGATAACATGTTCCCTGATTTTGTGTAAATATATTGACTACATTTTGCTTGTGCCAAGTGTAAAAAAAACAAATATGGGAGTCGATAACATGTTCACTTTTTTCATACATGCTACCAAAAGTTTCCAATCTATCCCTATCCCTATCGCTATTAGTTTGAAAATTTGGAATGAAAATAGAGTATGCAAGTTGAATTCATGTTTTTGTAAAAAGCTTGCTGATTGATTAAGTTAGGTTCAGATTTTGCTTAGAAATTAAGTTATCCATTAGGTCTAATAGTGCTCCATAAGAAGATTAGTTAGGAGTTAAGGAGCATAATTTGCATAAGGATACAACACTCTTCATTGTAAATCCCAAAGCAAAATAACCATTTAACATTTCAAAATTATTTGCATTTTTGGAGTCCACTTTATTAGGTTTGAAATATCCACATCAAATTTTGATTCTCCCAACCAACCATTGTAGGAAACCATATCAACATGAATCCAATGTTTGATATGAAAAAAATAATAGTGTTCCTCAACCGTAAGTCCCTAAGAATACTATCTCTTAATCCTAACTACTATATGCTATTTCAAAAAAAAAAGTTAAAACCAAAATTAAAAATTAAATTGTCATAGTTAAATCACAATTACACATAATTAAAAAATGCTTAGCATTACTTTCAAGAAGAAATGAAACTTGTAAACTTGATATACTCAACGAGATATACCTCATACATTCAATGTTGAAAAGTAGACAATATATGAGGTTTTAATTTGGGAAAGGAAGAAAGAAAAATAAGATGAAATGTAATCACCTTTCGCATAAGTGGGTTTGAAGATGATTGTAATCTATTCGACTGTGTAGGGTCAAACAACATTGTACGAGGCTTGAATGAGGCCCGAACAATATTGTGCATATTAGGTGACTTTCACTACAATGCAGAGCTAAATGTTTGAAGCCAACTGTGCGGGGCCAGAAATACTGCTGAGATCATTTAAAAGCAATAATGCAAATTTACAAAGCTAATGGAGAGTAGTATTACATAGAATCACATATGCACGATTTTCAAAATTATGTTCGACGGCTTTGATCATTCCTTCGTAATCAATGGCTAATATCGAGTACAGGGTCCCTCTCCTAACCTCAATTGACTTCTCGGGTCATGGATTAGTGTATATTAAAATGTAAGTATTTTCGACATTTATTTGGCAAATCAATTCATAATCATGACATCAATAGAGCGCTTAATAAAATTTACTCTTATAACTTGTTTCATTATTAGCCAATGTTTTACTTTTACTAGATTCTCCTATTCATTTAAAAAAATATATTAAAGTAGAACCAACAAATCTTGGTATTTATAGTTCCCAAATACTAAGTGAAATTATGATCTCACATTTGTGAATTAAATACTTATTATCCAATATTAATTTAAGTGTCTTTTTAATGTGTGTGAGGAATATGTGTTGTGTGGGAGAATGGGTGTGTAGAGTAAGTTACACAAACTTTCTTCTGCAATGTAGAAATTAGGTTGTAGATTCGAAACTGCTCATGAAATTTACTAAATCACAAGACTCGAAGCTACTCTACTGTTATATGGACATTAATTCACAATCTAGAACAAAAATCATAGACATGGAAAAGGAAACATCACACATGCACAAATATTTATCTAGGGGAAAGAAACTGCTCAAAATCCCTTCCTATCTGTTTTTCATTAATCAAAGAATATAGATGAATACATATGCTTGCTTAAGCTCGAGCACACCTGCAAGTGTATAATCTATCTCTCTGCTTGACTGACTGACTTTGGCCAACACTTTGCCAATTTTCAAGCCCTATAAGCTCCTATTTACTTTCATTGTTCCTTGAGGAAATTAGCCCCTATTATTTAGGAAATTCCCCTAATTGGATTGCGCAATTCCTCTAGGTTCTTCCTTTGATTGCATGCACTACCTATACACGTTGGAATAGTCTACAAATGATAGTACACTGCCTTGGAATCTCCATATGTTGCGGGTGAGAACACCCTAGGGTCTTGGGTTGAAAACACCAATAGAGCGGAGGGCAAACAACAACAAGAAATGTGTAGACAAATAATCTAAATGCTTATTCTACTGAACTGGGAAGAAGTTTCCTTACTCGGAGGTCCTACATTTGGGTAGATCCTACAGGGTGAAAACCCTTTGCTTCTCCCGATGCCTTTGAGAACTATAAATTATTGAAACAAAGCATATGCAACAATAGAAACATAAAGCATATTCATGATATATATACGTTAGATCATATAAATGAGTGAACAATTACGCATCAATATAAGATTCATAAACAAATCACAATATAGATCAATGCATAAACACGTTTTAATATCAGGAACATAACATCATTTCTTTATTGATGTAAGCTACAAGAAAGGTGGAAAACTACAACCTGAGTCTTCCTCCAGCTCCAAGCGGAACTGTCCTCCGGATTCGCCCTTTCTCGACCCCAGAAGTCTTCCTCCATCATCATACACAATGATATCTCAAGAAGGATGAAGGATATCTCAAAAGAGGAAACAAGGGTTTCCTAAAGCTTTGCGGAGTGCAGGAGGCACAGGGATTTCGTCAGACTCGATAAGGGATAAATCAACTATAATATCAATATCTCATTTCTTCTCCCTTAAGGCCTTCCCAAGAAGGTTTATTTATACTTCTCCAAATTAGTTTTTTTCAGTTGGGAAATAGTTGTGCCATGGGCTATAGGAGGTGAGTAACAGGTAAGACCCTTGAACTCCGCCCGAAATTAAGGAAATTTATTATTTTTAAGTGTTTTAACACATGTGCGCAGATTGGGTATATGTTGACCTGTGTGTACACGCTTTTATCACAAGGCAAAGTAGCGTATAGGAACTAAAACACTGTTTTTTAGATTTTGGACCAAATCTAGAGGGAAGGGTTACCCTAGGCCATAACCAGAGCATCAGATCTACCAAGAGTGGTAAATGGTGCTATAACAGATGCCCCCTAATATATGAGGTCAGAAGGGGTACATGATGGCCAAAATGTGTATAGAAGGAATCATGCCGAGACTGAGGAGGAGTTCTCCAGGATTCAGCCTGCCAAGCCAGTGAAAGAGATCAGAAAGAAACTATTGTCTGAGGCGGGCATACCCATGCTCAGAGATAGTAAATCATGTTTGCATTTCAAGTACAAAAGTGGATCCAATATGCATACAAGTATAAAGGAATTGAAGATACATAATGGATCATCTGATCATAACCAAGAAAGTACATGTTTGAATATCACATATAAAGAGTTGATCAATAATGCTGAAGTATGAAGCTGATCACTGAAGTCATAAAACTTATCCATAAAGTACCAAGTCAAATGGTGGAAAAAATGGTACTACAATGCAACTCGGGTGCCAACATATAGGATGTCGCTGTAAGGAACTGCAACATATAAAAACTAGCAGAAACAGGAGCAACTGACAAGTGAACCAAGAAATGTTTATGCAAACCCAAGGTCTTCAATGACCACCATGGTACATTTCTACACAATGGGAATAATTGATTTGAAGTCGACCATGTGAAAAATCATTCGATTACCTGTCATTGATGTATATCATTAACAAACACGAGACTAGTCACCGATAATGATGATGAGAGCCAAGGTACCTAGTACAACCTAACAAGTGCGAATAAATGAGCTGTAGTTAAACATTTGGAAGAATCTGTCAATCAGGAGACAATGATGTTTTCCCACTGTCAATAACGAAGGAATCTGCCACTGATGACTACAAACCCTAAGGTACTGCCAAATGGACTCTATATCTCTTTCCCAGAGCAATGAGCTAAAGTCGATGGGAAAATATTTGCTAGAAGGAAGGAATTAAGGCATCCTTCATCAATCTAATGTGAGTGTAACCCGTAGGCCAATAATATGGATGGAATTAGACGAATAAAGATGTAGTAACCCAACCGAAGCATGTTTCTGGTGTACACAGGATGTAGCTAGGGCACGATAGAAACCCTCTGAATCAACCAATAATGAAAGCTGACACAGAGGCGAGGAATCCACCAATAGGGTCAAATGGAAACCAGGGCATTGCATGAACCCCAATGTATGATAATGAATGCTGATGTCAAACACAAGGGAAACCACTCAGTCAAAGACCCATGATACTAATCAATTTCGAGCACAAGGTGACCTATCAATAATGAAAATAGGGCCAGGGTGCGGCTCTAGATCTGCCCTTAGAGCAATTTGTTGTAGTCGATAAGAGAAAGACCTTCCAACAAGAAGTTAATGGAGACCTTCTCAAACCAGCACGAGCAAAAGACCAACATAGCTAATGTGATAATGAACATGACACTGACAACCAGGGATAGACGACTAAAAAATAGGTCAAGAGACACCACAGAGGGGTAGACTTAGGTTACTTCCCTTGAACAAAATCATGACTCAACTGTGACTACATGGAAACATAAGATAGCTTTTTATAATTTTGTCATGCAGGAGGCATAAGAAAACTCTCCACATGATTGGAAGAGATAACCAATCAGAGGAGTACTGACTCAATAACAAGGTTAAGGCTCTCCTATGTCAAACTAAATCCCATCCCAATGGAGGAAAGACTTATCTTTTGAGTGCTTTATTCAAGGGCGACACAACTGACTCTAGCTGCCATCAAACATGGAAATAATGTCCCATTCTTGCTCTTTTTGGTATATATTTTTTTTTTGTCTTTTTCATTTATATAAAGCCTAAAAAAGAATAAAAGAATGCTATAGTATAGTAGAAAGTACGAGTGTCGAAAAAGCAGATGCTCTAGTTCTTGGGAGGGGAACATTCCTATGCTCAATGCAAGGTGGCGAAACTGGTCAATGACACTCAAAGGAATGTTATTTCCACGGGTAAAAGGGTGTGTCAAGTTGCAGAGGCTAATTGATTTCAACGTTGATTTTGCAGAAGACATGGTCGAAAAGTGGCTTAAACACGAGTCCAAGTGAAGCCGACTTAAGGCCAAAAGGTGCAAATAGTTAATATGAAATGGAACAATACAACTCAACATGAAGGAGCCTCTAGGGTAAAAAGCCAGAAAAATAGTGAAGAAGTAAGAGAATGAAGCTTCAACGCACAAGTCATGGTGGGACTAAAGAGGACTCTCGAGCCTAAGAACAAAAGTTCAGCATGGGTGCCAAATGACAACAAGGTACTATCTAGGGTGCCCATGATAAGGTAGGCTCTACCACACAAGTTATGACACTGCTAAGCAATGAGAAGGTTCTACATCATATCTTGGTGCGGTCGATCCTACAACAAAAATGGAAAAGGAAACTGATAAATGCACAATGCAGTTGAAAAAACTATCCTATATTCCAGTTTCGAGAACCAATACATGTCAAAACAGATCAACCATAAAAATATCCAAAGGAGAAATCTTCCAAGTTTTGTAGACATAAATAGGAACAATAGGCAAGAAGTTAATACATCCCATATATAAACTTCAGATAAAAGTTTGTGTTATAGAATAGAAAACTTGAAAATGCGTACCTTATATGTACAATATGGTATAGGGAACCACACAGCCTTGCGGCTTATGCATAATAGTTCTTCTGGACGAACCCCTTGCAGGCCTCAAGCCAAGGATTCTTTTGATAGTTAAAACTCATGGCTTCAAAAAGTTCCTCCTATGAAGGAAAATCAAACTCTAAGAAATCATGAGAACTACAAGGATCAAAAGGGGGAATTAAGAGTTCCCATGTCCCTATAGGAGGAATCAATTAGTCAACTGCCGGGACCAAGTCTCAAGAAGGAAAATAATAGTTCAAAGGAACCTTCTCAGAAGCAATTGAACATTGAGGATTCAATGCCACATAATTCACTCGTGGCGGGGTAGAGTCTACTTGAACCCCTGGAACAAACCAAGGGGTATTCTGTAGTAAATTCGAATTAGGGTGGTGATTGTCAGATGCAAGCTGATCAACAAAGACAATATTCCTGTTATGAGGAAAACACATCACTTGAAAGAGTGAAGATAACACATCATTCATAGAATATATAAAATCACGCCTAAGTAGCATATTAAAGTCCAAAGGGTGATCAGCCACCATCATATCGATAAAAACAATCTTCCCACCTAAAGTAATAGGCAATTGAGGAAGAACACCCATAGATTCACCAAGTCTTCTATCATAGGCTAACAACTGACTATTAGTTGTCAATAACTTTGGAGAACCCAAATATTTCCAAGTCAAGGAGGATATAATACTTACAGAGGATCCTTCATCCACCATACATCGATAGACGTTTTTGGAATTAACTCTAACCTTTATTTGGAAAGGTGCAGCGGAAGGAAGACGAGGCTCGACAAGGCTATACCAATCAAAGGAGGCACTCCTAGAACTTGGAGGGGGAACATTTGAAGAAATTGGAATGACCCCTATACCAGAAGACTCTGTACTAGAAATCAAATAGACTCTATTTTTAGGCACTTCACCCCCCAAAAGAGGAGTGTAAGCAGCCAGAGATTGCACTGGATCAACTACTTCATCAACTAATGGTTGATGAGACTATCAAGAAACCATAATAGATTCAGAAGTAGAAGAACTTTCAGACTCGGACCATATCCTTTTTACCTCTGGAATACTAGGACACAAATGAGTAAGATGGTGTCCCTTACATATCTTATAAGGGAACTTAAGTTTAAAACTTCTACGCTTAGGTTTCTGAGCAACATCCATTCTGCCAACATGACTAGTAGTTGTTTGCAGAGAGTCCCCAACATGATTTGCAGAGGTCAGTGACTCTTTCCCAAAAGAGATAGGACTTGTGCCCCTACCCTACTCACAGAAGCAGGTGAGTCGACATAAATACGACTCACAGAGGTAGGTGACCCATTGCTAGTATGACTTGCAGTGACTAGATTTATGCCCCCAGTGTGACTTGCAGCGGCTGAAAGCTCATCTCCAACATGACTAGCAGAGGTTGATGATGATTCATTGCTAGTATGACTTGCAGTGACTAGACTTATGCCCCTAGCATGACTTGCAGTGGCTGAAGGCTCATCTCCAACATGACTAGCAAAGGTTGATGATGATTCATTGCTAGTATGATTTGCAGTGACTAGACTTATGCCCCTAGCATGACTTGTAGTGGCTGAAGGCTCATCTCCAGCATGAATTGTAGAGGTTGGTGATGAATGGATAGAATTATTCTTCTTCTTCATCTTCCTATTTCTCTTCTTCTTAGATCTCTTATAACAAGAGGGAGGAGAAAGAGGAATCCTAGATTTCTCTTTGAAAGAAGATGAACAATTAACACCCATTTGATGCCCTTGAAATAAAGCATTCATCTGAGAAGCTTCAAGGACATCAGAAATATTTGGAGTGGACCACAGCCAAATTGGTAGTCCAACATTCAATCCAGGAATATTCAAAGTGGCCATTAAGGGGGTACCAACGTTTCCAAAGAAAGGAAAAGCATAAAGATCCCCTTTTGGAAGGGTACCTTGGTTGGTCTCCATAGGAATATGGGCCATACCAGACTTATTCGTAGATCCTTCCCTTACGGGGATGTACGAATGAATTTCCAAGGAAGAGAGATGCACAATCAAAACCTTTGCCCTTAAGGAGGCAACTCCACAACTTTCAAAAAGAAAGATCAACAAATTTTCAAGATCGATGGAGTGGTAGGTCAGTCACTCAGAATATAAGATCAAAAGTGACAAGACAAAAATACCTAAAGCCAACTAAATACAAAGAGCAAAGAGAACTTGATATAAAGTCCCTACAAATGCAGCCAATCAAGCAACTTCCAAGTATTTCCGCTCCGGGTGACGAGGACTCGACAACAAAATACAAGAAAGTGAAGTAAGGGACATTTCAAAGATAGTTTGGGATAATAACGACCCAAGCTTATTAGCGAAGGTAACAGAAACAATTACGCTGAAATACAGACAAAAGCCTTTTCCAGTGCAAGCACCCAAGCTTCACAAGGGTACGCTCCAGAAGTACTGATGAATGTGATGCAACGTCTGCCTCAGGTACCACAGGATTCCTCTCCACAACCACCTATGTGATCCCTAGGAAAGGCAATTATGGGAACTAGTTCGTATCAAAAGCCGGGCAGAACGATCGTGAGGCGGGATCCAACAAGTAGGAGAGGGGGTATCTCTCTTCCTTGTCTTCATTCTCCCTCATGCTTGACTCCTAGTCACAGAGCTTTCCTGATCTTTCTAACGACACTGGATTTCGCTCGTTATTCAACTTCTATGTTTGATAATTTGAGTGGACTTGGAGAGTTAACTCTCCACTCGCCTATTCCAAGGCCCTAGAGAACTTAAACTTGTTGGTGTTGTTAATGACAAATTAAAAAGTTCTAGTTCTTTTTATTAAAGTGCTTGATTTTAAAGAGGCTGTTCTTTTAAGTCATGGGTAAAATGAGAGTGAAACTTATGCTGTTTTGACGTAAAAGAGACCAATAAAAACTTAACTATATGCAAATGCAGTTATTTTCTTCAATGAAAAGGGATTTCTATAGAGTTCTGCGAATAAACATGTACAAGCAAATTTTTCATTTTCCAGAAAACACACTCAACACACTCAAAAGCTAACAAAAAGACTAAAATGCCTACAATGCAAACTATAATAATGATGCATGGATGCTCATACAAGAGGAAAAAGTGTTCCTTTACAAGATCAATAGGCCATCTTGACTATAAAGAGGGCATTCATTTGAAGAAAATCTTCCCTTGAAACCAAGCAAAACTAATTGAAAAAGTTCACAATTGCTCAAAAACAACACAAAAGAAACCAAAAAACCAAAGGCTTGGAAAGAAAAAGAAAGGAAAAAGCTATGTTTTTGTCTTTTTCTTTTAAGGAAACTAAAAAAACTTTTGAGGTCACAAAAAGCACTACTAAATTCGAAAAAAAAACTCGCAAAATCTGATCCAAATAGTAGTAAAAGACTTTAACAAACTGACAAAATGTCAAGAAAGAAAAACTTTCAAAATCGCCAAAGAGACACTCAAAAAGCACGAAAAGAAACAAGGCCAATCAAAAGGAAAAGCGAAGCAAGGCAACTTGAAATCTAGGTTACAAATTAAATCGAAATAAATTTCTTGTTCTGGGAAACCAGAACATCCAAGAACTTCAGACTGAAGCCTTGAACCCTGGACACAAACCAAAATCTTGCTAAAAAAGAAATCCTAGGCTAACTAGGCTTTTCACTGAGAAGGAGATTTGAAAATGAAAACTTGCAATAGAACAGAGTTCTACAGATAGTGGATGACCAAAAATAGTAGAAATCACTAGGCAACAGACCCAACTGAGCAAAAATATTTTGAAAAAACAATCCAAAATTATTAGATATGCGACTTTGTAAAGACACAAAAGCGTGCACACACATTTCTAACACAAGGAACTCGCGTGTACGCGAGTCTATTTGAGGAAACTTGTGTGTATACACGACTATAACCCAAGAAAGCATATACAAGGCTCAATTAAGAGAAAACAAAAATCAAGGCCTGATCTAGAAGATCAATCTTAATGCCTGGGAAGCTAATGAGTCAAATAACACTATAAAAGCAAGCAATCAAGAAAACAAACCCTGATCGAGAACAAACAACCCAAACTAGGAATAAAAAGAATGTTATCCCTAGTGGAGTCGCCAATTCTGTTGCGGATGAGAACACCCTAGGGTCTTGGGTTAAAAACCCCAACAGAGCAGAGGGAAAACAACAACAAGGAATGCTTAGACAAACAATCTAAATGCTTATTCTACTAAACTGGGAAGAAGTGTCCTTACCCAAAGGTCCTACGTTTGGGTAGATCCCATAGGGTGCAAACCCTCTGCTTCTCTTGATGCCTTTGAAACCTGTAAATTATTCAAACAAAGCATATACATTAGTAGAAACGTAAAGCATGTTCATGATACATATACGTTAGATCATATAAATGAATGAAAAATTACACATCAATATAAGATTCATAAACAAATCACAATATAGATCAATGCATAAACATATTTTAATACCAAGAACATAACAACATTTCTTTATTGGTGTAAGCTACAAGAAAGGTGGAAAACTACAACCTGAGTCTTCCTCCAGCTCCAGGCGGAGCCATCCTCTGGATCTGTCCTTTCTCGACCTCAACAGTCTTCCTCCATCATCATACACAAGGATATGTCAAGAAGGATGAAGGATATCTCAAAAGAGGAAACAAGGGTTTCCTAAAGCTTTGGGGAGTGCAGGAGGCATAAAGATTTCGTCAAACTCGATCAGAGATAAATCAACTATAATGTCAATATCTCATTTCTTCTCCCTTAAGGCCTTCCTAAGGAGGTTTATTTATACTTCTCCAAATTAGTTTTTTTAGTTGGGAAATAGTTGGGCCACGGGCTGTAGGAGGTGAGTAACAGGTAAAACTTGTGAACTCCGCCTGAAATTAAGGAAATTTATAATTTTTAAGAGTTTTAGCACATGTACGTAGGTTGGGTATATGCTGACCTGCGTGTACATGCTCTTATCACAGGGAAAAGTACCATATAGGAAATAAAACATAGTTTTTTAGATTTTGGACCAAGTCTGGAAGGAAGGGTTGCCCTAGGCCATAACCGGAGCATCAAATCTACCAAGAGTGGTAAATGGTGCTATAACACCATCTCAACTGGGTAACTTAAATTATCTGTATGCATCAATTATTTTGGGTTGATTCATTAGTTAACTGGTTGATCATTGAGTGTGGTTGAAGTTCCACTTCCACAACTTAACCTCCATTAGTTCCTCTAATAGTTAGAACTAGTTTAAATGACCATAACTCAATTTAACTGAAATAGATTGCTACAAATTAGCAATCAATCATATTGAACTGAAATCAAGCTTCCTTAACTCGAATTAACTGAGTTAACTGAGTGACAAGTTCCATGTCACCTCAGTTAACTACCTCCAAGATTTATGCTGAAATTTGAATTTTCTCTAGTTTGACTAAGGCAAACTCAAACTAATATTTTCTTGCTGCATTTTCAACACTCCCTCTCAAAAATAAAGGGATTATCAAACACCCCTATCCTACACCTGTGGAACTTGAACTTCTATCTTGACTAGGCCATTTTCAAAATATCAACATCTTGTTCCTTTGTTGGAATGTGATGCAACAACATTATCCGCATCTACACACAATATCGTAAATGGTGATACCATATATCTATACGCTTGGATCAACCATGAAAAATAGGATTTTTAGAGAGCTTGATGCAACTTTGATTATCATAGTAGATCATAGTTAGATCCATCATCTGACCAAACAATCCAACAAGCATATTTCTCATCCATATCATCTCACATGCTACTTGACAGGAATCCATGTACTCTGCTTCTGCTAAGCTGAGTGCCACAAATATTTTATTCTCATTGTATCAAGAAACTACTGCGAACCCAACATTTAAAATTCCACCTGATGTACTCCTCTGGTCTGATGAACTCCTCGCCTAATCTGCATCTATGAAGCTACACAACTTCACTCCCTCTGTCTTCCTGTACCATAGTCCAAAATGGGTAGTGCCTCTTAGGTACCATAGAACATGCTCACTGCCCTCCAAAATAGTTTGGTTGGCCTAATCATATCTTGTCTCATTTGGTTGATTGCATAAGACATAAATGGTCGTGTGTTCATAAGATACATTAGTGAATCCACCAACTGCCGGTAAATAGTAGTATCCACTTCCTCACTTGAAGTGGCATCCTGTTTCTCGTCGGTCACTAGAGGTGTCTCCATGGGTTTACAATTTTCCATGCAAAACTTCTGAAGTATCTCGTTGGCATACTTTCCTTGAGAGACAAACAATTCCCCATCACCTTGCCATACTTCCAATCTGAGGAAGTAGTGCATGAGACCCATGTCCTTCATTTCAAACTCTCTTGCAAGGTCCTCCTTGCAAGATCTTATCATCTTCTCATCATCAGTCAAAATCAAATCATCAACATATAAGACAATAATCAATAAGTTAACTTCTACAAAAATATGATATAGGTTTCATTTGCTTCACTTTTGGTGAACTCCAACTTGGTGATATAACTATCGATCCTGGGGCACCAAGCATGGGTGCTTACTTGAGACCATACAACACTTGCTTGAGTCTGCACACTTGATCGATATACACCTACTTTAAATAAATTCATTGAGGAATGTTGTTTTCACATCCATTTGGTGGATATTCCACACCATCTGTGCAGCTAGAGCAATGATTGGTGTGATGGATGAATACCTTGCTATAGGAGCAAAGGTTTCCTCATAGTCAATCCCTTCAACCTAAGTGTACCCCTTGGCTAAAAATATGGCCTTGTACTTTTCTGTGCTTCCATCTACTACATGCTTTACTTTGAAGATCAATTGCGAACCCACAATTGATTTGTCTACTAGTCTTGGGACCACTTCCTAAACACTATTATTTACAATGGATTCATACTCCTCCACCATTGCATCAAAACATATCGGTTTCTCTACTAATTCCTCAAAAGAGGATGGCTGAGTCTCTACAAGCTAAGTTATTAGATCCATGTAGCCAGTGTACCGATTTGGTGACCTTCTTTTCATGCACTACTTTGAAGGAGCACCCACATTCTCACTCACATCCTACATGTCTCTCAGCTTCCCTAGTCCTTTTCTTGCCTTCTCTGTATGGTTCTTCTTGATTGGCTATTTCCACTCTCTACTCCTCAATTTGTGGCTGATCCACAACTTCCTAAGTTCCTCCTTTGGAGCTAAAATCTCCTCTTCTGGTGGGATCTGAAACTCCCTCTCAAGAGAGCACTGCATGTATTTTTCTTCATCAAATTTTACATCCCTTCACACAATTTTTTTTCTAAGGGATGACATGTACACATGGTAGTTGTGGGAAATTTCTAAGTAACCCACAAATACACCCAATTCTATTGTTGACTCTAACTTCTTCCCCGATTCTTTGGATATGTGGCAGTAAACAAAGGCTCCAAAAATCCTGAAATGCGACACATCCGACTTCCTCCTCGAGAAAGCCTCCTTTAGTGCAATCATCCCAAGAATCCAATGAGGACTCTTTCTCTGCTAATATATTATTGTGTTGCATGCCTCATCTCACAAATATAGAGGTAGGCCCTGATCATGCAACATTGCCCTCATTGCTCCCATAATGATCCAATTCTTCCTCTTAACCACCCCATTATGCTGTGGGTTGTGGGGTGTTGTCAACTCTCGTCGAATGCCTTATTTTTCACATAATTTTATATTCATTCGACACATGCTCACCTCCATTATTTCCATAGGGGCTTCACTGGGGGAGCAATACTATACCACATGGGTTCATAATGGGAGATTTATATTGAGGAAAAAATGGCATAATATATTGGGGGATATATAGGGGTTAAAGGGTTTTTATATTGGCATGTATAAAAAATGGAGCTCAAAGTTAATGAAAAAATATAAAGGGGTATAAGAAATGTTAATGAAAAATGGATAACTACAATATCTAATAGAAGTAGGGGTTTTTTAAATTGGGAAGGTGTATTGGGTTTGTATTGGTAGGGGGTTAAATAATGTGATTTTTAGGGGTATTTTCCAATATGTAGTCAAATTAAGGGTATTGTTTAATATGCCACAAAGGCACGTGATAGTTCAGAGGTTCATTGAGTGTAGCCCCTATGATTATTGCTCCTGAGAGCCTTCACGTTCTTTCATGTTTATTTCACAACCAGTGCCTTGAATTCTATGCACTTGGAGCATGTCTCATCTTTCTTTCGCATGAAGAATATACAACACTTCCATGAGAAGTCATCAATAAAAATGAAAATATTTTCGCCTAGCAATGGAATTTGTTGAGCAAGGTCCACAGAAATTAGAGTGGATCCTTTCAAGGATTACGTGTGCTTTGCTGTCCCAATCATGGAAAGTGGCTTTTGTGTACTTCCCCAAGGTACACCCTTTGCATGTATCATGTTTCTCTAGTGCTTCTTTGGGGAGGCTTGTGGTTATCTGCTACATGATATTCAAAGTGCCATGATGCAAATGGCCAATTCTTCTATGCCAAATTTCACTGACATCTTGATTTTGCACCTTCTCTACCTTCATGCTCAATGTAACACAACCCTCCACATCTAGCTTGTACATGCTCTTCACATGAACCCCGATATGATTCACAATTCCCATGACTAGGTATCTTAGGAATTCATTTCTTTTGCTGAAGATCACATCATAACCACGATCTTCCAAAACTGTGACAGGGACAAAATTTTTCTTTAGACCCAGAAAAAACATCAAATCCTTTAATCTGAGAGGGGAGCATGACTCCCTCTGAAAGGTGACTATACCAATCTCGTTCGCATTGTACCTTCCATCATCTCCCATATCGTTGTGCATCTGGAGATCTTTCTCCTCCAAATCATTGAAAATTTCTCTATTCCCCATCATATGGAATGAGGCACTTGAGTCCAAGTACCACACACTCCCCATCACTATGTTGACCATGCATGCAATGAGGATAAAGTCAAGCTCGAACCGTGAATCAAAAGCTTCACCTGTTGCTCCCCCGTAAAGTCTTCTTGCTTGTATTCTTGTGTGGACACTTCGTGGCATAGTGCCTGAATTCATGACAATGAAAGCACTTGATTTTGGACAAGTCTTTCTTCTTTCCCCCTTGACTAGATTCTGGTTTGGATTGGGATTTTTTCCCTTTTCCTTTCTTTTCCTTTACATCCAAGGCACCATTTTCTTCATCCTCACCCTTGGATGAAGTCTCATGTTTGGTATTCCGCTTATTTCCTCCTGTACCAAATCAAACCATAAGTGTTCCTAATTTAGTAGTTTCTCCCTCCCATTCATCGAATCTTAGTAATTGTGCCGTTTCTTGGAAAGGCCTAGAAGGGCTAGGCTTACCAAATCATCTTCTACAATAGTAACACCAACTTGACCAAGTTCATCATGAAATTGTATGAACCTTCTTAGGTAGTCTGAAATAGTCTCATTCTTATGCATCTTGATATTTCGAAGTTTATCCTTGAGCATCATCTTCCTGTGGTCACTACTATTCTAGAAAAAATCTGTCAGTGCTTGCCACATTTCATACAAAGTCTCATTCTCATGGATATTTGAGATAATGTGGTCTTGTACTCCCTCCAATATGATTATCCTCACCTTGGCTACACACTTCTTTCATTTTTCTAGATCCTGAGTATCGACTAATGATGGTTTCAGGATGTCATTATCGATAAATTCCTTCAATCCATTATCTTCGAGCACTTCCTCACTACCGTATTTCCAAGAAACATAATTTGAGCTTCCCTCAAGGGCATACTCGAGTCTTAGTCCATAGAAATCCATACTTCTAGCTATGAATAATTGATCCTGCAAATCTGATCCTCCTGCAATAACAACTTCGATTTTTTTTTCTCTACAGTGAATCTTATTCTAATACCATGTAGACATTAGGCTATAGATTCAAAATTGCTCATGAAATTTACTAAATCACAAGACTCGAAGCTACTCTACTATTCTACAGACATTAATTCACAATCTAGAACACAAATCATAAACATGAAAAAGGAAACATCACACATGCACAAATATTTATATAGGGGAAAGAAAATACTCAAAACCCCTTCCTATCTATTTTTCATTAATCAAAGAATATAGATGAATACATATTCTTGCTCAAGCCTGAGAACAAACTGCAACTATATAGTCTATCTCTCTGCCTAATTGACTAACTCTGGTCGACACTTAGCCAATTTTCAAGCCCTCCAAGCTCCTATTTCCTTGCACTATTCCTTGAGGAAATTAGCCCCTATTATTTAGGAAATTCTCTCAATTTGATTGAGCAATTCCTCTAGGTTCTTCCTCTGATTGCATGCACCACCTATACGCATTAGAACAATCTACAATTGATAGTGCATTGCCTTGGAATATCCATCTCAACTGGGTAACTCGAATTCTCTACATGCATAAATTATTTTGGGTTGATTGATCAGTTAATTGGTTGATCACTGAGTGTGGTTGAAGTTCCACTTCCACCACTTGACCTTCACTAGTTCCTCGAATAGTTAGAACTAGTTTAAATGACCATAACTCAATTTAACTGAAATAGATAGCTACAAATTAGGAATCAATCATTTTGAACTGAACTCAACCTTCCATAACTTGAATTAACTGGGTTAACTGAGTGACAAGTGCCATGTCACCTCAATTAACTACCTCCAAGAGTTTTGTTGAAATGGAAATTTGAATTTTCTCTAGTTAGAAAAAGGCAAAGTTAAACTAAAGTTTTTTTTGTTGCATTTTCAACATGCAATGTTCCTTACCTTCACATTATTCTTACTTTTCTTTGGTCGTGTACATAAACATCACACTCCAATATTACCTTGCGCTTATGTTTCATCATGGTCCCCTTCTACACTTAGAATATGTTTAGTAATATATTATCATAAAATATAAAACATCATAAAATTTATGCATGATAAACACATACTACTACAATAGTTAAAAGAGAAAGGAAAAGAATGTGAAAAGGTGGAAGAAGAAGCTCCTATTCATTTAGAATATTTATAAAAGTAGAATCAATGAATCTTGGTATTGATGCTTCTCCAATACTAAGTGCACTTGTGATCTCACATTTGTCAACTAAATACTTATTATCCAATATTAAATGAAGTGTGTTTTTAATGTGTGTGAGGAAGAAGTGTTGTGTAGGAGAACGGGTGTGCGGAGCAAGGAATACAAACTTTCTTTCACAGTGTTCCACATCTCCATACACATTCCCCTTCCGCACATCTCCCTCTCACACAACATTACATATTAATTAATTACTTAGTGTGTAGAGGGAATGCATGTGTGGAACAAGAACATAAATGTTTTTTTGGAAACATGAAATTATTATGCAAAAACTCTAAAATAGAAAGTTGCAAAAATAATTTGTAAATCAAAGTTGTTGTAATAGTTAACATATTTCTTCATTTTAAATTTTTATACATTAAGCTATGTAGAAAAATAGGTATATAAACCTTGTGATGTGTGTGGAGTAAATGATACGTTGGAGAACGAGTGTGCAGAGGGAATGCATGTGCAGAACAAGAACATAAATTGTTTCTGCATACATGAAATTATTTAACTTTATATATAAAATTTAAAATAAAAATTGCACAAATAATTGGGAAATCAAAAGTTGCTACAACAGTTAACATATTTTTCCATTTTAAACTTTTACACATTTAGCTATGGGGAATAACATGTGTATGGAGCTACATATGTATGTGGAGTAAAGGATGTGCAGAATAGGGGTATGTGCAAGAGAATAGGTGTGTATAGGATATGCTTGTGAAGAGCAATAACATAAATTGTTTTCCGTAGACATAAAATTATTTTAACTTTAAGCAAAAACTTCAAAATAAAAAACCGCAAATAATTAGGAAATCAAAAGTTTCCTTGCCGATAAATGTAAGTCCTTTTGGTATTTATTTGGTGGATCAACGTGTGATTAGGACATTGTTCGAGTGCTTAATAACATTTAGATAATCTCTATTCCCCCACTTTCACAACTTCGCATATGTTCCCCCTTCGCACAATTCCCCCCTTCACACACTTCTTCCATACACTACCTCATTCGACACCAACACTTTGATGAAATGCCACATAAACTCAATCAACTTCTTGGGGTGCGGATTAACACACTAGTTTTATATAAATCATAATATAAGTCTAGGTTGATTCATAATGTTTCAAATGAGCATAGTTAAATACTTTGCAAAAGCAAGTCATGTGCGATGGAAAAGTTTATTCTAACATAAACTATGTGCGAAGGTAAAACATTTTCTAATACTGTTATACTAATCATAGGATTTGCAAATTTGGTAAATCAATAAAACAATGCAAGAAATCACATTGAAAAAAGAAAACATGACATAGAACAATGAGATAGCTACACAACCTGCCTCTACTGGGAATTATAACAATCATATCGTGGTTAATAGTCCATTGACTATGGATTACTTTACTGAGATTTTGTGAGTTTTTTTTCTTTTCAGAACAACATTAGTTGAAAATTTGACCCATGATTTTTGAATGATCTGCTATGGACTGGAATTATATCAATATAATAGATTCTAGTGACAAAATATATGAGTGGATTGTATCTAGAAGGTACATTACTTTTAACACCAAGAGGAAAGTATAATTGTGATCATTATACATGTCAATTAGTATCTACTACATATCGTGAATAACATATTGTCATTAGTTAGTATCTAGAACATATCATGAAATTTTAAAAGGTAATGTGACAATTCTAACCACTAATTTTATTTATTTTGTCCGCAGTTGCATTAATAAGGTGTTCGAAATAAGATATCATCATTATTTAGTATCTAATACACATCTTGAAATTTTAAAAGGTAATGTGACAATTATAACCACTAGTTCTAGTTATTCTGTTCGTAGATGCATTGATGAGGTATTTATCATGCAATTTTTAGCATGCACCTTGCCAACACATGTTTGATTACTTTTTGAGGGAGCTCGTTACAAAAATTTTATTCTTCGTGCTATATGGTGGTCAATTTAGTAGTTGCATGTTGTGAGGGATTTCTCTCGAAGCTATACGGTTGTGTATCGTGTAGTTAATTTGCAATGTGGAAAACAAGCTCATTTTGAATGAAGGTGCAAAATGTGTAAGATATTTATCAGGTAAGCAGTGCGCCCTTCTTTCTATATGTGAGAGTTTAGAGAATTTACACAATATATGTTATAACCTTGTAGCAATGAGGTCTACAACTCAAAAAGTGGATAATGTGTGTTTTATTAAAACATTTATATAATATATGTTAATGTTGTGTAGCAGTTATGTCTGAGGCTGAGAAAGGTATTGGAAATTGTTTTCATACTATGATTTTAGAACTTTTTCTATGAGATGTTAATTGATCTGAGAGACATAGATTATTTTTTGTTTGGGGATGAGGGGTCATCATTTTGCTAAATGTTTGAGGTGAATGATTTCTTGTCTAGGCCATAAGGTAGACATTTTGCTGGTTTCCTTATGTGAAAGATTTTTTCTTTAAGCTATTTGGTGACATTTAGTGTGAGAATGTTGTTGTTTTCCTTGCTCTGGGTGCTTTTCTTTTTTAACTATAGTTTTTAGCATTATGAGTGGTAATTTGTTTTATGCTTGCTATTTCCCTGTTCTCATTGGAATTGACATCTTTTATTTCTAGTGCATGTTGCATTCGTGCCTATGTTGCTGAAATAACACTTGCAGCGATTAGGAAACTAGAAATGGATTTGAATTAGGTGACATATTTGCAATCATCGTATTTGGGGAAAAATCATGTGAAAACAGGAAGAATGTTCTCTATAGTGCTGGAATTAGTTGGTGAGGATTTCTTTCTTCTGATAGCCAATACCACCATATTTTCTTTCTCATGTTGTTTGGTAGGTTGTGTAAGCACAAGCAATGTTAATGTATTTTTAACATTCCTATCTATGAAATTTGCACAGAGTATTGGTCTTGTGTTATTTGCTTTATCCAAAAAGGTTCTATATGTAACGAATACATCCCCATGGAAAATGATTACTATTATATTGAAACTGATATCTTCAATTATATTTTTATAGGCTGGAATATTTTTTTGCTTATTCATAAGCATTAGATTGAAATAAATTCTTGAAAATAAAAAATACTGATATCTAACTGGGTATACTTGGAAAAAACCAGTTTTTTGGCTCTATTTGTTGTCTCTATTTTGCTTTTTTCACTGTCTTTGGTGCGATATATACTTTTGTAATTGTGCAATTCTTATGTATTTTTTTTTAATTATTTCTATACATTTGATCTAATTCATATCTTTGGAGCAGGGAAGATGAACACAAATAGAACATATAAAGTTAAAGACAATGACAACTTTGCTAAGAGGTGCACCTATATTCCATTTATCGTTATTTTATTATTACATTATACAACTCTCTCTTTTTTCTATATTTTTTTATATATTGTAATTAAGAATGACGCTTTTTCAATTTTCAAGAAACATATAACACTTAGAGATAGACAATCCAGGAGAGAAACTACGAGGAAAAAGGTACTTTAAAGATTTCCATAAAACATTTCTACATTCTTACATTTGTTCATTTTTCAATTTAATATATGAAACAAGGAACTATAAATTAGAATTTGGCAAAACTAAAATTTATTTAGTATTTTACCTATATGCATAGAAACTAGATTCTATTTGGTCACTTTGAACCTGATATTAGAATATACATTAGCAATGACTTTGAAATATCTAGTTCTATATTCATAACCCAAATCTTGCTTAATATCAATTATAATGTCGTTTCAAGCGGTGATTTCAATGTAATACTTGTGACCAAGCAAAAATTACCAGATTCTGAACCAGTCTCAAATAAAGATATTGTCAATGGTGTGCCGATAAACACAAAAGAAGAAGTAGAGATGGAAATGAGCACAATTACATAAGAAGATATCACACGAGACACACGGAAAGGAGCAGAGAATAGACAAGAACAAAGACAAAAAGGTAGTTCTGTCAGGGTTTAGCTAACTAGATATTAGATTTATTTTCTTTCATATAATTAATTTAAATTCAATTCTCATGGGTAGGCAAAAAATGATACAGTTTATGCCATTATCAATCGAAGATATTAATAACAACATAACATGAAGCATTTTTCATGGCGATGAGTTAGTTACATATTGAACTTTTTTGGACAAAGAAACTAAGAAAAGACCAATACTCTGTGCAGATTTGACAGATAAGAAGGCAAAAATTACAATAACATTGCTTGTGTTAACACAATTTATTGAACAACATGAGGAAAAACTTATTGAGAATGATGGTGTTTCTATTAGAAATTTCAAAATAATTCCAAAACACAAATATGATAACGGTGATTGTGAAAACACTATCTTACGAAGTAGCCCTAGCATTCTAGAAAAAAATTGTGTTGTTTCCAGAGAGTATTTATTTTTCCAAAATGTGATGATTGCAAATCTCTCCCATAGTCGAGGTGTGTTTCCAATTGGCACAATTGGTGCCATTGTTATCTCAACAACACAAACATGGATGCAATATGTAGTAGAAATCAAAGATGGGAAGGATGATTAGGACAACGGAATAATAAGCTTATATTTATTTGAATGTTTCAATTATAGACACCTCTTATATGATTTACATGTATTTTTTTAGAAATATTGCATGTGTGATATGTTCAAGTACACAAAAAAATTCTTCCAATATATCTTTCAATTCAAAGAAAATTTCATAAAAATGTCTTTCCACTCATATTGCTAAAAAAATATAGTTAAAAAACAAGAAAGAGTTTTCCAAACTTCACAATCAACATTCATATGTTCATTAAAACCGGAGAAGAAAGTAGAAATTCTGAGAAAATTGATTTCTTTGCCAAGTGGAGTATGCATGGTCATATATATATATATATATATATATATATATATATATATATATATATATATATAATATATATATATATAAATATATATAATAAAGAGAGATGAGAGAGAGAGAGAGAGAGATTGATTTCAGGTTGCTAACTTTAAGTTTTCTATATTATTTTGGCAGCACTTGCAAGGATTATTGATAACAACTATTGCATATATGAATCCCATTGTGGTTGTATGTGCAAAATGTAGTAGCCTAATTACAACTGCTAGAACTATGTAGGAAACTATGGTTTATTATACCGTTTGTAGATAAAATTGTAGGTTTATTTATTTCCATCAGTTAAACTGTATGATACTTGTAGACGACAAGACTACAACATATTGTGTTCTAAGAGGTGTAGAAATGGAAAAGGTATTGCGTGATGTACAAAAAGTTTCCCATCAATAATATTGTGTGGATAAATCAATTGTTATTGATTTTTTGTCTAGTTTTGAGATCTATGGAACACTTATGGTAAACCATCAAAATGTGATTATGTGTATATAATGGTGGTTCTCTTTATTTGCATTATCGATTAATCTAATGATGATGCGATTCTCTTTAATTGAATTGTCAAGAAATATAATGATGATATTCTATAGATGGTATAACATTGTCAACTTCATGAACATATATTGTTGTTGAGTTATCAAAATCAAGAAGTGTTCTATGGAAAGTGTAGACATCCCTGTTACCAGCAGCTAGTAAGACTAAATGTGACTAGTGGAGAGGGGTGGGGGTGGAGTCTGCACCTTTTCACCTCTGCACTTTTGCACCTCCAATCTTAACTCCACCTTCTACTTTCTGCTTGAAGGATTTCACCCTTTCCCCTTCTTGGTTGGAGTTGTGACCCATCTTACTTCCTTCACTTCTCAATAATGAAGCACCTGAAGAACTTAGTTTTCTACATGAATTGTCCAACATTTGATCGGAGAGCTTCTCCAGTTTGTTGTATGGTTGAGATCTAATTACATCCTATGGTTACCTTATATTTGTATATTAATGTTGTATAAAGATGTATTTCAATGAAGTCATTTGTTTAAGTTCCATGTTTTGTATTATGTTATTTACTTATATTATATATACTTTAACATTCTTAGTATATAATGTGTAGCTAGCTCATTGTCCTATGTAGTTTTTTCTTTTGCAATGTGATTTCTTGCATTGTTTTATTGATTTATCAAATTTGCAAATACTATGATTAGTAAAACAATATTAGAAAACATTTTTCCTTCGCACATAGTTTATGTTTGCATAGACTCTTCCTTTGCACATGACTTGCTTCTGCACAATATTTAACTATGCTGATTTGAAATAGAGTGAAACAATATAAACTTATATTATGATTTATCTAAAACTAGTGCGTTAATCTACACCATGGGTGATTGATTGAATTTATTTGACATTTTTCCAAAGTGTTACCGTTGAATGGGCAATGTATGGAAGAAGTGTGTGGACGGGGAATGTGTGCAGAGATGTGGAAGTGGGGGAATAGAGGTTCTCTAAAATCTATTAAGAACTCGAACAATGTCCATATTATGTGTCAATTATCTGAATGAATACCAAAAGGATTTACATTACCGAGAAGGGAGCGTTTGTCAATCACAATATTAATTAATGTTTCTTTTTTATTGAGGATTCTGTGCAATCCTTTCACTTCATTTCATTCTCTAAGCATAGAAAATAAGTTAAATTTAAAAAAAAACAATAAGACAAATTAATGATAGCATTTAACCTTTACTAAAGGAAGGGACAAGTTCCATCTGCTTGCAATTGTACAATTTGATTAGAAATCGAAAGCAAATACTTCCACAGATAACATTTACATTAGTCTGATGATCCAATTTGGCATAATTTACAAAATTTATGTCCCATGAAAATGATCAAAATATAGGTGATGTAAAGTTATTGGACTATTCTACTATATGTTTTGAGAAAGTATTTTTTTTACCGACTCCAAAAAATTACAATAAGTAGCTTTTAACATATAATGAATTTCAAAATTGGTTGAGAAAGTAGAAAAAATTTGTAACGATTTCTTTATTAATCAATGATGGCTCATGGAGGTTAGCACTCCTCCTGGTTGTGTTTCCAGAATGGAGGTCTATTTGGTTCATTCATGCTTTATAAGAGCTTTTCTAGTTGAGTTCTTATGGCATCCAATTCATATTCTATCCGCCCAAGCCTTTGTTGAAGTTCCAACATATTATTAATCAACATTAAGATATCTTGGATGACTACATATAAATCTTCCTGCATGCTTCTACCATTTCTTCCTTTGGCCATTTCTCTCACTATTATTATTGCAATAGTAATAACTAAATTTTGGTATTCTTTGAAAAAGTAACAAAATTTGAGTGACACAACACCCCCCATCCTTTGGGTTTCTAGTTATCTGGAACTGCTACGATAGAGACTAATGCAACACCAAATTAATAAGGCCAAAAATATCAAAATATTATTTCAAAATCCTAACAGAGTTTCCATTTAAATAAATTTTATCTTAAATTATTATTTATTTATTTATTTTTTTTTTCGACAAGGATGATACCAACAAGACTTAGAAAATAAAATAAAGTAAAGATATATGATAGTCCAAACCTTGATAACACTCATTATTTTCAAAACAAATGGAGCAAACCACTTGCCTAAATATTTTAGAAACGAGTTAAGCGCTAGCATGATGTTGATGATTTTGGATTTCGTCAACATACAAGGGGTCTCCCTGATGTGATGTCCCAATTTTACCTCACATCATTTGGTGTAGGAGCCCCATCTAAATATAAGGTCTGACCACCATTGTAAGTGATTTTAAAGGAATACCTTGGCTACAAAGCATACACAAGAGATCATACACATAAATTTGGGGTAGCAAGTATGTAAGAATTGTATGACACTAAGTGTAAAGTGTAAAGGGAACTTCCACGAAATGGAAATAAAGTCAAAACTTTGGTAGAAAAATATTAGTACTATCCTAGAGAGTCACGTGCAAGCAAGAGGGAAAGAGTCATTGATTAACCTGCAAATTAGTTTACAAGATAACAATGATCATGTAAACACATAACGACACTCATTCACAAAAATCATTAGTATGCATAACATAAACATATACCACAAATATATAAAGAATAGTGTTACACCATTTATGATACATGCATGAAAGAGTGTCAGCTCCAAGAGCTCCTAATAATTAATGAACTCCAATCTCAACTAGGTGTTTCTCTTATTTGACATGCATGAGTTATTTATGAGTGAATCATCATTTTATTGGTTGATCACTATAGGTAGCACCACACTCCACTGCAGACAACACCACACTACTAGACCTCCCACTAGTTCCTCCAACAGTTGGAACTAGTTTAATTGATTTTAACTCAGTTAAAATGAATTAATTAATTACAATTCAAAATAAACTAAACCAGGGCTCCCATATTGTAGGAGACACTCTACATGACTCAAGTAATACCCTCAACACATTAACTGAGCCAACTAAGTCAAATTAACGTAGTTAACTAATACAAGTTGTCATGAGATGTGGAATTACAATTTTATTCCCAATTTAATTCAAGGACAAACTTACATTAGGATTTTCTTGTTGCATTTTCAACACTCCCTTTCAACAATAAATGGATTATCTTGTTGCATTTTCAACACTGCTTCTGTGAAACTCAGGTTTTCATCTTGACAATGCCTTTGTCAAAATATTTGCATCTTGTTCCTTTGTAGGAATGTACTCTAGCAACATGATTCTCTTCTACACACAATATGATAGATTGTGATACCGGATGTCAATATGCTTGGATCGACCATGAAAAAATGGATTCTCATGTAGTTTGATACAACTCTAATTGTCACAATAAATCACTGTAGGATCCATTTGTTGACCAAATTAAATTAAGATTTTCTTGTTGCATTTTCAACACTGCCTCTGTGAAACTCAAATTTTCATCTTGACAATGCCTTTGTCAAAATATTTGCATCTTGTTCCTTTGTAGGAATGTACTCCAGCAACATGATTCTCCTCTGCGCACAATCTGATAGATTGTGATACTGGATGCCGATATGCTTGGATCGACCATGAAAAACTGGATTCTCATATAGTTTGATACAACTCTAATTGTCACAATAAATCATTGTAGGATCCATTTGCTAACCAAATAACCCAACAAGGATCTTCCTCATCTAGATAGCCTCACAAGATGCTTGACTAGCATCCATGTACTTTGCTTCTGTCGAACACAGTGCAACTGATCTTTGCTTCCTAATGTACCAAGAAACTATTGTTGACCAAATAATAGAGGTTCCCCTAATGTGCTCTTCCTGTCAGATGGACTCCCTACCCAATCTGCATCTGTGAAGTCTTGAAGTTTCACTACCACTATCCATCTATACCAAAGATCAAATTGAGTGGTGCCTCTGAGGTATGTCAACACATGTTAAGTTTCCTTCCATTAGAGTTTGGCTGGCCTAACCATCGCTTGACTAAGCCGGTTAACTGCAAAACATATGTTTGATCATGTGTTCACCAAATACATAAGCGAACCCAGAAGCTTCTTGTAAATATTAGCCTCCACTACTTCACTCGTAGTAGCATCTTCCTTCCTCCAATTCCTTGTTAACGGAGTCTCCATGGGTGTTTTTCTCTCCATATGGAAATTCTTCAGTATCTCGTTGGCATACTTGCCTTGTGAGACAAAAAAATCCTCATCTCCCTGCCATACTTCCATACCAAGGAAATAATGCATGAGCCCAGGTCCTTCATCTCGAATTCTCTTGCAAGATCCTCTTTTAAAGATTTTACCATCTTCTCATCACCTATTAGAATGAATCATCGACATATAATACTATAATCAACAATTTACGTTCAACCACAATATGGTAAAGTTGTGCATCTGCTTCACTTTTGGTGAAGCCTAACCTAGTGAAATAGCTATCAATCATGTTGTACCAAGCATGGGGTGCTTGTTTCAATCCATACAACACTCGCTTGAGTCTGAACACATGTGAATCTCTGTTGAAGGTCTCAAATCTTTCCAGATTCTCAATGTACACCTCTTCCTCAATCATACCATTGAGGAATGTTGTCTTCACATCCATTTGATGTATCTTCCATCCCATCCGTGGTAAAATTTCTATAATAGATCTGATTAAAGAGTACCTTCATACCGGAGAAAAGGTCTCCTCATAATCAATTACCTCCACCTAAGAGAATCCTCTGGCCACAAATCTGGCCTTGTGTTTCTCCACACTCCCATTTGTTTCTTGCTTTACCTTGTAAAGACATCTAGAACTCACCAATGACTTGTCTTCTAGCATTGGGACCACTTCCCAAACATTTTTTCTGATAATGGATTCATACTTCTCAACCATGGCATCAACACATACTAGTTTCTTCACTGCTTCTTCTAATGAGGATGGATCAAACTCTACACTCTCTATCATCATATCCATGTAGCTAGTGTACCAATCTAGTGACCTCCTCTGCCTGTGTTGTGATGTGGGTACTCCCACATTCTCTCTAGCATCATGCATCAATCGGTTTGCCTCTCTGGTGTGCTTCCTTCCATCTCTAGAAGTCTCTGCATGAGTGGCTGCTTCTACTCTCTGCTCCTCTACATGTGGTTTCTCCACATCATCTTGAGGTTCTTGCTTTGGAGCTAAAATCTCCTCTTCTCCATGAAATTGAAACTCCCTCTCAAGGGAGCATCTCATGGCCTTCTCTTCATCAAAATTCACATCTCTATGAACCATTGTCATCTTGTGAGATGACATGTACACTCGATAGTTGTGAGGTGTATCAGTGTACCCCACAAATATTCCCAACTCAACTGTTGGTTCTAGATTTTTCCTTGCATCCTTGGTAACATGATAGTAGGCCGATGAACCAAATATCCTTAAGTGTGCCACATCTAGTTTCTTACCCAAAAAATATTCTTTTGGTGTACTCATCGCTATAATCCGATGAGGACTTATGTTCTACACATATATAATTGTCTTGCATGCTTCAACCCACAAGTGAAACGGTAGGCCTTCATCATGTAACATTTCTTGTGTAGCTCCCACAATACTTTTGTTATTCCTTTTAGCCAACCCATTATGCTATGGGTTATGGGGTGTTATTAACTCCTGTAAAATGACTTCTCATGCATAGAACTTCTTGAATTCATTCAACACATATTCTCCACTGTTATCACTCCTGAGAGCTTTAACTTTCCTGCCAGTGTATTTCTCCACAAGTGGTTTAAATTCACAAAATTTAGCAAACGTATGATATTTCTTCTACATGAAGAAAATCCATCACTTACGAGAAAAATCATCTACAAATATTACATAATACCTGTGCTCGGTCGTGGAGGCTATCGAGAATGGTCCACACACATCTGAGTGAACTCTTTCAAGGATTGTTTACACTCGATTATCCTTATCATGAAAGGTATCTTTGGTATACTTCCAAAATCTACACCCTTTGCATGTGTATCTTTGCTCTAGTAATGTACCCTTGGGAAGTCATGTAGAAACTTGCTGCATGATTTTCAAAGCTCCATGGTGCAAGTGACCCAGTCTTCTATGCCACAACTCATCAATGTCTCAGCTTTGCACCTTCTCAACTTTTGTGCTCGAAGCAACATAGTATTCTACATCTAATTTGTAGAGGTTCTTCACCCAAACCTCGATCTGATTCACTTGTCTTGAGGTTGTGTGACAAAGGAAAGCCTTTCCTTAGATAAATATCATATCGTAGCCACGACCCCCCAACCTGGAAACTGAAACCAAATTCTTCTTCAAACTTGGAGCATACATGGCATATTTTAATGTGAGAGGAGAAACAAAATCCATTTGAAAGGTAACAATACCAATGTCGGTCGTGCTATACCTCCCATCATCTCCCATTTCAATGTGCATCTGGAGGTCCTTCTCCTCCAAGTCACTAAATAACTCTTTGTTTCCTATCATATGGAATGAGGCTCCGCTATCCAAATACCACACACTACCCATCAATGATGTCACCATGCAAGCGATGAGGGTGAAATACAACTTGAATTGTGAAGCCAAGGCTTCACCTATCGCTCCTCCTTAGGGATTTTTGCTAGCCTTCTTGTGCAAACACTTTGTGGCATAGTGTCCCAGATCGTGACAATGAAAACATTTAATATTAGACATGTCCTTCTTCTTACTACCGTGACTTGAGTCTGATTTGGAATGGTATGAATTCCCTTTCCCTTTCTTCACCTTTCTAGCTAAGGCACAATTCTCCTCATCATCATGCTTGGATGAGTATCCATATCTAGTGGTCCATCGAATCTCTTCTTGTGCCAAGTCGGGCTGCAAATTCTCCCATTCTGGTATCTTCTCCCTCCCATTTACTAAGTCCTGGTAGCTATGCCAGCTCTTGGGAAGCCCTAGAATTACTTGGTTGACCAGATCATCTTCAACAACTATAACATCGACACTTCCAAGCTCATCCCAACATTAGGTGAACTTGGTCAAGTAATTTGGTATTGTGTCACCCTTCTCCATGTTGATTTTCTTGAGCTTTTCGTTCAGTTCCATCTTCATGTGGTCACTGTTGTTTTGAAACAGTTCTGTCAAGGCCTTCCACATTGCATATGGAGTCTCCTTACCATGGAGGTTTGAGACAATATGATCTCAAACTCCTTCTAGAATAATCCTTCTCGCCTTTGCCACATATTTTGTCCACTCTGCCAGATCTTGAGCATTAGTTGGTAGAGGCTTAGGAATATCTTTTTCTATGAATTCCTTGAACCCATTCTCTTCCAACACTGCTTCCATCCTGTCCTTCTAAGCAATATAGTTCGAACGACCCTTAAGGGCATATTCAAGTCTCAATTCGTAGAACGACATCCTGCTGGATCTGAAGCATGATACTGCAAATTCGATTTCACCTACAAAAGACAAACTCATATTCTCCTCTTCTATAGTGATTTTAGCTTTGATACCATGTAGAAATTCCTTGTAGATTCAAATATCTAATTGGAATATGCTAAAACAATAGACTTAAAACTACTCTACTCATTAGTGGAAACAATTAAACGATTGTGAAATCACAAAGCATACAAGAGAAATAATTAAATAAACACATTACACAATGATTTCCTAGGGAAATCCACCACTAAAAACCCCTACTATTTGTATATTGCATTAGTTAGAAAATATGAGAAGATTACAATGTTTTTCTCAAGCGCGAGTGAGCACAATCTCTATTTGTCTCACTACTTCCAAAACAAGCCTAGGCCAATACTTAAACAATTTTATGCTTGCCCAAGTCCGTAATTCCTTATGTTTTTCCTCAAGGAATTAGCCCCCTATTAATTAGAGAAATTCCTCAATATGAATTGTGCAATCCTCATAGGCCTTCCTCTGATTGCATGCACCACTTGCAATTCATATGATCATACAACTGATAATACACTTTCCTTGAACTCCAATATCAACTAGGTCTTTCTCTGATTTGACTTGCATGAGCTATTTTTGAGTGAATCATCAGTTTACTGTTTGATCACTGCAGGCAACACCACACTCCACTGTAGGCAACACCACACTATTAGACCTCCCACTAGTTCCTCCAATAGTTGGAACTAGTTTAACTAACTTTAACTCAATTAGACTGAATTAATTAATTACAACTCAAAATAAACTCAACCAGGGATCCTATAATGTAGGAGACGCTCTACATGACTCAAGTTAGACCCTTAATTCAAATTAACTGAGCTAACTAAGTCAAATTAACTTAGTTAACTAATACAAGTTGTCATGAGATGTGGAATTACAATTTTATTCCCAATTTAATTCAAGGACAAAATTAAAATAGGATTTTCTTGTTGCATTTTCAAAAATTCCTTGGTAAACCCATTTAGATCTACTCAAACAATTTCTTTGTCTTCTGGTTATTCTCCTACATTTGCAATATCATCACAAACATTTTGAACCTTGGTCATATATGAGGTCACATTCTCACCCTTTTTCATCTTTGTGGTCCTCGACTTCTCTTTGAGAGAAATTTTACGATTCTTTGTTGGATCCTGGTACAGCTACACAACGACATCCCACATGTCCTTTATCATATTCTTGTCTACAATACGTAGGACTTTGTGATCTTGAACCCCATCTAGGACCATACTCTTAGTCTTGGCCATCTCTTTCTTGAAGGTTTCCAGTTGGTGTGGATCTGCTAGCTCTGCCATGACATTTTCCATGAACTCCTTTAGACCATGCTCATCCAATAAAAAATGTATTCTAGCCTTTCATATGCCAAAATTAGAGGCTCCATTAAGTCTATCTCGATTCTTAAGTCTTGTTGAAGCCATCTTAGAAACTCAAATAAATTGGAGACTAGATCTAGAAATATCATTTTCTTCCCTGATTGGTTTTCTTCCTACTACTCACACTTCTTAAGTGTTACACAAAAATATCATCACCTTGATTATTTGCAGTCGGTGTAGGCCTATCATCACCTATACCGGCTTCCTAAGCAAGTCTTAAACCTCAACTCTTCAAAACAAGCTTGAGAAAAGAGAGGAAGACATCAAAAAAGCAATGTAACTCTGGTTCCGCACTTTCTCTTACTTTTGCCCACGGGCCCGCGCCTTTTGTTCAAGGTATCTGCGTACTTATACGCTCTGTATGTAAAGGGGAAGGTGCGTACCCCTGTAACAAAAGGCGCAATCTTTATCTTAAAAAAATCATCTTGGGTTAATTCTAGAGTTTTCTAGAAGCATTTGTTACGTGGATTGTTCGCTCCAAGTGGTTCATGCATCCCATCATAGGAGGAACTAATCCCTTGTTGAGAGGAGCTATCCCTTTGAAGGAGGACTCTATCCCTTTGAAGGAGGAGCTGGTAACTGATCTCCATTGCACTATAAATTGAGGCATTGGGTCAGTGGCCAGGGAGGTTAGAAGCTGAACTTTTGAGGGTAAATGCTAGTGAAATCAAGACTTCCTATTTGAGATTAAGAGGAGAGATCACATACCTTTTTGGCTTCATTGGCGAGTGAGTGAAGCTTGCCAAAGTAGAGGAGACTTCTTGTTGGACCCCGGGAGGAGCTTGTACAGCGTCAAGGCAAAGGTTGTAAGGTTCTTCTCCTTTTGAATTAATACAATCAAGCTCATTTTTCTCAACAAGTATCTCATGTTATTTGTTCATGGACTCCTTGACTTTCATGTTAAATATGTTTTATAATATTGGATATTCAGGTGCTATTTAATCGTTTGCCTCTTGTTTGTGTTTGCAGGTTTGTGACGAAAGAACTTACTTGGATCAAAGGAGCGACGGCATCTGCAAACTTGCGTTGGACATGAGGTAGGCCTTAAACACATTTGTTTGCCATTATTTATAAAGCGCATTTAGAGAAAGATAGTGTCTGGTTGGTTTGTTTGTCATTAGGTCTTCATTAGATTCTAGGAAGGTCTATCTTGTCCGAAGGTGGCCCGTGCAGTGGTTTCGTATCGAGATCATCACCAGTGATGGGATGATCGCTTATTTTAGTCACATATGACATTTTTCTTTTTGTACCTATCATTTTTGCCAATCATAAGGTGTTTTTCAACCTATGATTGATTACGATGTATTTTTTGACACACTCCTATATATATATGATATCGTTATTACTGGCTTGTCTTGTTAAACATGTTATGGAATGTTTTTAGATTTAATTGTATGATTATCGCACATGTCTACTTAAAATTTGAGAAGCAATTGCATCTGCTAATGTATTTAAAGATCTTGGAATATGCTGATATTCAATATAGTCAAATTCACGTTCCAAGAGACGCACTCTCAAAAATAATCTTAATCAAACTGGATTTCTAATGGCGTATACTCTATTAAGCTATAATACAACGAGTTCATAATCTAACCTCACTATCAAACTCTGAATCCCAAATGAAATAGATTCAAATAATAACTCCACCACTGCACTATACTCTGCAATATTGTTTGTTGTTTGACCGAGGCTTACCCCATGCATAGATACCAACTCGTCAGAGGGCGAATAGATAACCTAAGCTGCGGAAGAAATATTTCGTGTACTACGACAAGCGCCATCAGCGAAACCAATATATGTTTGAAGAGGCGTCGACATCTGCGACATCAAATGTAAAACCAAGATAAGCAGAAATAACGACAGAAAACTCAATCTCTAAGCTAAGCACACTTTTAATCTAAAACACAGCAGCTAGAAAAAAAACTATCCTAACTAAAAAATCTCCACACTCGCTTTAAGCATAATATCTCTTCAGGTAAAGACCATTTCTAGGTTTACCTAAAGAGACCCCGTCAAAGTCTACCAATTCATAGGCCCCTTTCACTAGCTTTCGCTTGACAACAAAAGGACCATGCCACATAGGCACGAACTTTTCAGTGCCTAATTTATCATTTGCTTGATCGTACAAAAGGACTAAATCTCCTTCTGAAAAATTTTGAGAGGTTACATTTCGATCATACTGAGCCTTAATACGTTTGGCATGAGATTCGATCACTAATGCAGCATCGTGGCGATTCTCATCTAGCTGAGCTAAGTATAATAAGCGTATTTCCTCTTCGGAAGTAGCTGGAAGTAATTCGATGGCCATTCGCGATGACGGGATTTCGCACTCAATAGGTAACACAGCTTCCAAACCATAAACTAGTTGGAAAGGAGTGAACCCTGTTGATGTTTTGACTGAGGTTCGGTATGCCCATAGCATTGAAAATAACATGTTGTGCCAGTTCGACCGATGAATCCCAATGATTCGTCGGATCATGATGACTAAGACTTTGTTGATGGCTTCAACCAGACCATGAGCTTGTGGATAATATGGAGTTGAACTGTCGTGACGCAAGCCAAGTTGGTCTGTAAGTTCTGTCATCATAACGTTTCTAAAATGACGCCCATGGTCAGTAATAATCGCTTGTGGAACACCAAACCTAGAAATTATATGATTGAATATGAAAATTGTAGTTGTTTTGCCGTCTGCCTCAAATGTAGGCATCACCTCGGCCCACTTAGTAAAATAATCTACCGCCAAGGATAATGTAACGCATGCCCCCAGCCAGTTGAGGGTTACATGCTAATATAAACAATCCCCATCTGGAAAAAAGACCCAATGGCAATTATTAGGGTGCAGAGGAGCAGGGTGGAGTCGGCACTTCTCGATCAAAAATTTGACAATTGTGGCATTTTCGGACCGCAGTAATACAATCTTTAAACAAAGACGGCCAAAAATAGCCAGCGCGCAATATCTTTTGAGTAGTGGCATACCCAGACATATGACCACGTGACGCTCCATTCAGGGACCCTAATCGTCAAATACCATTCATTGCAACTTTGGACTTACCTGACTTGACGCACCTTATGAACGATCCAATCAACTATCTTCCGTATTGGCCGCCAATGCCGCATAAGTTTCCCAGTGATATTCCGGAATTCGAAGGTAAACCAGGAGAGGACCCGTCGAACCATGTGATGACTTATCATCTCTGGTGTGTATCCAACTCCATTTCTGATGATTCTATTCGTTTACGTCTGTTTCAGCGCACTCTAATTGGTCTTGCGGCCAAATGGTATATCGAATTACCGCGAGCCACTTTTTATGATTTTAGTCAGTTAGCTACCTCGTTTTTAACTCATTTTCAGTTTCCAGTCAGATATGACAATGGCATGGAGCTATTAACTTTGTTAAAGTAGTCGACGTCCACGTACATCTCAGATCATATCCATGAATGGAGACGTCGACGGCATTTAGTGAAGGTTTATATCCCGGATCAGATCTTAGCTGAGTGGTTTGTAAAATCCTTATTGCCGAAGATCATTGAAGATGTAGCTAAAGCCGGAGTAGTTACTGAAGAGCAAGTCATTTCTCAAGCACAATACCTTGACTTAGTTTATACTCAGTCAGGTACGTTACACGAGAAGATCCCCAACCAACCTAATCAAAATCAAATCGCTGCTGCTCCTTCAGGGTCTCATACCGCTGATGGTATGATTGGCATGGTGAATACTAAAAGTAAGAAGAAGTCTTCTAAGAATTCTTCTCCTATAATAACCTTACTAGATTCCCCGACAGGAGAGTCTTTCGCGGAACTTTCCGCCGATATTCACGTTGTAGAATCATCTACAGCTAAACCAAAAACCGGTGGTAAGAAGAAAGGGAAGAAGAAGAATAAAGAGAAAAATTCAAAAGAGAAACCCGAAAAAGCGGAACCTGCTGATGAAAAATGCAAACCTCGTTATCCGTGTCTCATTTGCGATGAAGACCATTATACGAGAGACTGCCCTCATCGGGCAGAAGTTGCAAAAATCATCAAAGGTTCCCAAACTCCTGCTGTCTTGAAGGATCCTTTTCCAGCTCAAGATAGTAAGATGATAGGTTCATCCTCCAGTGCCAATGAAGAACCATATTGATGATGTCTCATGTAAGGATTGCGACTCGATCGCAAGATTATGGAAGTAAAAGTCCTGTTGATGGAAAGGAAGCAGAATCTTCTCATTCAAATCCATCAACCTCATCTCCCGGTTCCGATCCACTACAGATTAAGAAACCTAAACCGGACTTAGTAATCAAACCGCCCACAAAGGGTGTACTTCGAAAGTCTGCTTTCAATCCACATGCGAGAGCAGCTCAGAATTACAACATTGTTGAGGATTTAGCTGTTTCACCCTCAGCAATGTCGGTTTTGGAAGTGCTGCAATCATGTCCAGCACAGTGCAAATTACTTTTGTCGGCTATAGGAGCTGTTGACACTCAAGACCCGAACCTAATAATCTTCGATCTAGAAAATGGTGCACCGCGTCTCCCCCATCAAATGGCTGTCCAGATTCCAGTGATAGTAAAAAAAAAACCTGTTCATAGGACTGTGATTGACGAGGGAGCTTCCATGTGCATTATGTCGATACAATGTTGGAGATCGCTTGGTTCTCCTTCACTAAATCAATCCCCGACAATTCTTAAGGCCTTTGATGGCCGTGGGTTTCATCCTTTCAACATTTTACAGGATCTACCTATAGGGGTTGAAGGAAAAATCGTCAATCTAGATGTGGAGGTGGTTGATGCCCCTCTAGATTACAACCTTCTCATGGGTCGTAGTTGGTCCTACGCTATGACAGCTGTTGTCTCATCGGTCTTTTGGCTTATCAATTTCCCTCACAATGGAAAGGTTGTAACTATAGACCAATTGTCATACTTTTCATCCGACCCAGCCTCTGCTGAGAGCATTCAGCACATTGGCAAAGTGACGATCCCTTATAGGGATGTTGGTGTAGGGTTAGTTAAAGATTCCGGTTTACTGGGCACTTTTCCTTTCCCTCCTATCAACGCATCGTCTTCTACTGCAACAATTCATATGATTTCATCAAGAACCATTGTTAATGATGATCCTTGGATCATACCTTCTGAGATTGAGATAGACTCATTTGGTACTCTTATGCCTTTGAGTCCATATGAACTTGCATATCAGACCGTGCAGTCGTTTTCCGACCAAATATCAACCCAAATCGACTTAATGAACGAGGTCCATGAAGAGTCATTTTCGACATCAAACTCAGAACGAAGAAAGTTTTCCGAACTTGTTCAATCAGATGAGAAAATTCGCGAAATCCTAAGTGTCGATGAGTTACCATGGGAAGATCTACATCACAGATCTTCATTTTTACCCGAGAGCGATCGTTTTCAAAACGATTTTTCATCAATCTTTACAACCGAATATGTTAAGGACGCTCATAATCCAATGAAACATCTTGATTCCGAGTTAAATTTGGGAAATATTTCTAAAACTATTCCCCTTAACATTTCGGTTAAACCTGGAATTGTTGAAAACGTTCATATAGGTGCCTCTTGTACGGATGATGAAATTAAAACATACAAGGCCCTATTTCAAGAATTCCGCGACGTGTTTGCCTGGTCCTATGAGGAAATGCCAGGAATTGACCCACCAATCGTAGTTCATGAAATTAAAACCTACTCGGACGCTAAACCCATTCGACAACGTCTGCGTCAGATTCACCCAAGAAAGGCTGCTGCAATTAAAGCAGAAGTAGAAAAATTGTTGAAAGCAGGTTTCATTTATCCCATCCCGTTAACGGATTGGGTATCGAATATTGTTCCTGTGAATAAAAAGCAAGGGACAATAAGAATATGTATCGACTATAGGGACATTAATCGAGCATGTCCAAAGGACACTTACCCTACACCCTATATCAATCAAATTATTGATGATTGTGCCGGCAGCAAAATTTTCTCCTTTATGGATGGCTTCTCCAGTTATAATCAAATCAATATTCTCCCTGCCGATCAACCAAAAACGGCATTCATTTGTCCATGGGGAACATTTGCTTATTGCAAATTACCTTTTGGTTTTAAGAACACCGGCGCAACTTTTCAAAGGGCTATGTCTTACGCGTTTCATGATATAAAACACATTGTGCAACCTTATCTCAATGATTTTCCTGCTCATTCCTTACATCGAGCTGATCACCTTGTCCATTTACGAGCAATTTTCATGAGGTGTAGGCATT
>APFE030793711.1:96772-165934 GCA_000404065.3 Pinus taeda
TCTTTATATATATATATTATTATATATATATATATATATATATTATTCTTATTTAAAAAAATTAACTTTTGTTACATCGATCTATAAAAAATAAAAATAAAAAAATCTTTCTCATAGACAAGCAGATCCAAGAGATAGAAGAGAGCAAAGTCAGCCTGATGACTTGATTGATTTCAGCCTGTTAAAGAGCAGAAAGGGTATGAGTCAGCTGGAATTAGAAGATAAGGTGGAAGATGATTTGAAGCGTGCTACTGGAGAATTTGTGAAGGATGGGAGCAGTATTTCCAAGAAAGGGTTTATGGTGAAATGAATTAATTATGAACAATTTATCATGTGGAGATCAGGGCCATTGCAATGAGAACCTTTAAGCAAGTTGTTGCATCGACGCCGCGCTTCCAGAAAATCTATTGAAATTGCGTTCTCCGTGAACAAGGACCTCCCTTGAACCATGCATAAGAGCTACAGGAATGATGGATGATGCAAAAGCACCCTGTGAGTGTTGCCATTGACGATACCTGCGAATTTGTACATTTATATCTCCATCTACAATAGATTCTGTTGTGCGGAAATCAAATCCATTCGAAGACTTCCATCTCCATCACGACTTGCAGCACGAGGTTTATAATTTAAATAAGTTTTCCTGAATAAGAAGAGGAACAAGGTCAAGATCGCTCATGCATAATTCCATTTTTTTTTTCATCCATCCTTAGCCTGCCTCCCTCATAACCGAGCAACTTGTCCACAACTGTAAATGGTGTAATATCTTCATTGTTGTTTTGCTCCCCTGCAAACGAGCCTTGATATCAGCATATCTGAGAATTGATGAGGATAGGCTCATGTATTGCAATTGATTTAAAACCATTCACATATCTCCATTAACTCTTGTTCGGTCTTCCTGGTTCAACTCGGATTTTCTGTGCAGTTTGGTACTTTGGCCTTGGGCCATTCCCTCTATATATCATTCATATTCCAGCACCCTCAGAAAATCGAGTTTGAAGCCGAAACATAGTAAAAAGAGAAAGGAGTGCGTTGAGGGAGATTTTAAAGGCAAAATCTGAGTCGTATGAGTAGAGGAAGCCGAGTTTTGCAAAGTTTATTTCGCTCGGCGACTGTAGATAGGTATGCGTTTTCGCCATTAACTCACAGATTTTGTTGCTTTGCCACCAGTTCGACTGACCGAAGAAGGAGGGATTTGAAGTGTTTGTTTGCATCCCACGCGGCCAGTGACAGTCAGATCCCTGCATTGAATAACACTCTGCCGATATTATTTGGTCGAAGGATGAGCTATGGCGGTGGAGGAATTCAACTTTAACAAGAATGTATCAGTGGAAATCACCTATATTGCATAGGCATGTAATGAATGTGACACGTTTTGCAGAAATTTTGTGGAAATCCCAGATTATTCGGAAGATTTTTCTGTATTATCTCATCCACGGATCCATGCGGATTCAAAATACAGATCTCATGATCAGCCTCGCCCCCGCTTATCACTGCTCAGGAGGCATGATCAATATTACCAGCATCGAGTCCAATGAAGATTCGAGTCCAATGAAGATTCTCATTCCCGAGGGCTAAGCAGGCGGTTTAGGAGCTCGGTGATTTGCTACATAATGCTTATCCCGCGTTGCCATGATCCCGATTTTGTGGCTAATCTTTGAGGATGACTGCAAATCTATGATCTAATTTATTATTCATGTGCATACTTGCCAGCAAACTCATGATAGCGTGTGAATACTCCAACCAACTCCAAAAATTGCGCAACAGAAGCAGGCGACCTCCGCATTATGAGACCGGCGCAGCTTCCATATAGGCGAATCCTTGCAGATGCAGCTCAGTCCTTACACGAAGTAGATATTTGGTCGTTCGGGGATGGCGTTAGCTGAAAATAAGGGTAATCTCAGCCGAGGCTTCCGTGGTTTACAGTTGGGATGCGGCCATTGATTGGCATTCTACGCAGATATTTAGAGAGGAATCCCTATATATTCCTTTCTTGTGATGCGCTCGGTTTCGAAGAGAAAGGCAGTGTACAAGGGCATATTCCAGCACTTCTTCCCTCTTCATTGCACGGCAGTCCCTTGGCTACTTCATGGCAGTCTAGCAAGTTACACGGTCCTACAATGAAGAGATGCTGAAGGTCTTTGGAGCCCACAGATGTATTGTGATGTCAATTTGAAAGCACTGCAGAAACATGGGCAGTCTGTGCTTAGGATGAGAACAACTGGTTTTTGGCTATCTACGAAGGAATTTTGTTTAGATAATTTTAATAATCTTGAACTTGGTACTGAATTTGTGCAGAGTAACGAGGCACATTACGGGCATGAAGTTGATTACGTCCATCACCACTTTCGGGATGGAAGCGGGGCAGACTACGGTCACGATGAGGCAGATCACAATTATGAGCCTTCAGCCTTGTCCTCTGAGACCGAAGGCCAAGAGGATGCAGATAGATTTGATGGTTTATTTTCTCCATCGCAAGAGTATACCGAGGTGCCACGCTCATTTGAGATCGGCTTCTCATGGCCAGAAGAAATCGATGATGGAACAAAAGGATTTGATATAATATATGGTAAAGAATTCATTCAAGACCCAGAGGAACTGAGCACATCATCAGGCGGAGGTGCATCTATTTTTGCAGTTGTGATGCTTGCTATATATTTGGTCAGTGTGTATAGAAAGAGTGTCAAATGTACAAGTCCTAAGAGAGCCCAAGAACATGATCAGAATACTGTAGTAGAGCAAAATGGTCCTACAGATGATGGTCATTCCATACCAAGAAGGGAGATACCATACCTCCACAGAAATCACTTTTCTTCAATGCAGATGACTGTGCCCTGCGAAAATAACTTCGAGCTGAGGGATTCCTTTGAATTGCCCACGGTTTGTTATTTGTTTTTATTAGTTTTTATTTTTATTTTTTTTATTATTATTTTTACAACTAAAAAATATTAAAAAAATCACAATAAATAATAAAATTTAAAAAAAAAAAACATTTGTTTTACTTGTATTTAAATAAAAAATTGTGTGTTTGTTATTTAAATAAAAAATTAAAAATATTTGTGTTGATTAATATTTTGGATTAAAAACAATCAATACAACACAAAATATTTTATTTTTTTAATTTTAATAAAAACGATTTTCTTATTTTTATTTTTATTGTTTAAAAAAAAAAAAAAAAAAAAAAAAAAAAAAAAAAAACTTCATTTAGTAATGTTTCTTTTTAGGTTTTAATAAATAATATTTTGTTGATTTAAAAAAAAAAAAAAAAAAAAAAAAAAAAAAAAAACAAACAACATTTCAACTTAAATAATAAATTAAAAATTTATGTTTTTAATTTATTGTTTAATGAAACATCTAAAAATTATGTTTTCATTTTTAAAAAAAATCTAAATTTCTTCACAAAACTCACACAACTTTGAAAAAATGGAATACTTGGAAACAAATTTTAAAAATCGATTGGTGGATTCTTGTTTCGATAACTTTAAGTTGTCATTCACATCTTTCTGTTCTATGCTTTATGACGCACTAATATGCAGGACAGAATTGCCAAGCACATGAGTTATCGAACGCAAACAGGGAGTATTATTTTTCATGGTTGTTTTTAAATGGATTGAAATTGATATCATGAATTAAGTTACTTTCAACACTTTGATCTTCTTAACTCTATTTTATTTGGTATGAAATTTTTGTGTAAGACTCATGAAGAAAATGCGCAATTCTTCTTGAACAAACTTATGTTTTCTTTCTGCCAAGTTTTTTACAGGTTACAGGATGACAAAGTGAACATTAAGGAGATTGCATTGTGACGACAATTAGTCTTCCAAAGACTAAATTCATGAAACATTCTGAAGATAAATCCATCTCCATAACCACTACCTTCCACCTCCCTTTCTGAAAAAGATTTTGAATTCACCAATTGTAAGCATGACATTTCCATATCCATTTTTGACAGCAAGAGTTCTTATTTGCATTTCCTTACATCCACCAATTTTCCTTGTCATTACCATTCCCCTTCATTTCCACCAATAAAACTCTACTTGAGTCAAAGTCCTAGAGTCTATGTATCATTGAAAAAACACCTAGAGGCTTTCATGCCTTAATGGCAAGCACTCTTGCCAATGAACAATGGGAGTACATTAATATCCCTTGTTCGTTGGATCTTGTAGGTGACTCGACCACGACAAATTTATTCGTACCTACAAAGATGTGTTAGGCATCCTGACTCCCATTGGAATCAATGGTGGGAGCTCTTGTGTTGGCTAGGGGCATTCATTAACGGCCACTAAGTCAACAACTTCTTATTATGTTTGACATCGACACATTTAATCACATAGTAAGATTTGTGCCAATGAGCGTTGAAGACTTGAAGACCCATACTTTGTAGCAGATGAAGCCAAATTCCATTCATTATTTTTCAGTTTGTCATTTCTTTTTATTGACTTGAGGACAAGTCAATAAATCAGGCTGGGAGAGAAATGTAACTTCTATATTTTGTATACCTTCCAAGCCTTATACATTTTCAGCCGCATTTAGCAGCAGATTCCGAACATTCAGCAGACGATCCAACAACAGATTCAACACCAGATGCAGCAACAATAAAAGATTCACTATTCTTGATTTCATCCACCATTTTCCCAACCAAGTAAAGAAGACTACGAACAACAGTTTTTGCAGCCGCACGTGCACGACCCTCATCTATTTTTGGAAGGGTAAGTTAAGGTATGATATTTTCTAACTTTTAACCATTAAATTCCTTGAAAAGTTAGAATAATGAGTTTGGAAAAACTTCACTTCCTTTCCCCTTCCTTTCCCCATTTCACATAACTGCCCAAACCACCCGTTTAAGGGGAAGGATACATCCACATTCATATATCACACATACACATCCACATTCTAAAACCCACTTACCTCCAAAAATATTCACTATTACATGAGCATACAAATGGCTTTGTCAAAAATATTTAAAAGTAATTGGATGCCAACACAATCATGGTTGTTACACAAGAACCAGCCATGATGCATTCCAACACAAATACTCTGCAACAAAAATCACATTATCAATATGCAAAGATCATACATTGAATGCAACAAACAAAATATGGTTGAAACACAAGAACCAACCAAGTTGTAATTCATCAAAATAATGCTTTGCAAAAGTTATGTAAATGATATCATGCAGAGTTTAAGCCAAAGCTCAAAAATTAATGTAATAATAGATTGCATGAGGACATGCAATACCATTGATTGCATGAGGACATGCAATATCTTGAGTTTGGGGGAGATGTTGGGCCTCAAAATCATCCCTATTTTCACTCCATTATTCACTTATATCTTCACATTTTACCTTCATGTCACCACCATTCCACCTCCATATCATTATGTTTACCTCATAACTATGCTTTTCCAAAGTTTATTAATTCTTAACATTTTAAAGTGAATTTATGGCTAAAACTTAGAAAATAAAATGCTTAGACTTATACCTAACAATTAGAATGAGTTTGTTGACATGTGTAGGTACAAAGGAAGCTTCCAAGGCATCCTTATGTGGCACTCTATGCTCAAATTCGAATTTGAGAAGATCATGAACCTCATGGAGAAGATCATGGACCTCATGGAGGAGATCATGGAGGATAGGGTTGTGTGTCACCATTGGTTGAGAAATATGTGGGTCAAAGGAGAGAATAGTGGGTCCACATTTATGAGGTTGTTATCATAGTTTTTGTATAAATAGGAGTACCTCCTCCATTCCAAGGGGAGGACTCTTAGACCATTGTATCCAATTTATGATGGAATAAAGCTTCATTTGACATATATTTTCATTATGTGGTTTTAGAAATAGTTTTCCATTATGTAGTTTTAGATAGAAGTGATCTTAATGTAGTATATGGAATGGCTTGTCACTTTGTTCTTAGGAGAATTGAGCTCACTCTAGAAGGAGCAAAGGAGCATGTTGTTTCATATTAGATCTTATTTTATTTAATTGCTTAGATGTTTGATGTTTGAGGATTTGATTGATGAATGAGTTTCAAGTTAGAATTTTATCAGTACATGAGAGGATAACCAAGAGTCTAAGTTAGGCTCTCTCTTTACCTGATTTGTATGATAATTGGAATTCATCTTTTTGCTTTTATGTTTCAAGTTATTTCATTTAGTTTACACTTATGGATGAATTTTAATTGAGTCTAGATTAGTACAAGAGAGGACAATCAAGAGACTAAGTTAGTCTTTCTCTCTTTGAATCTAAACAACAACTAAAGTTCATTCCCTTGTTTGCATTTCAAGTTTCTAGTTTTATGGTTTCTCTATGATACTGTAGGGAAGGACAACTAGGATCTCCTAAGTTAGGAGCCTCTTCCCTTGCATATTATATTGAACTGTAGATAATTTAATTAGACATAGAATTAGTCACCTAATCCTGCACATATAGTGCTGGCATCATCAAAAGCTTACGAGTTTCCCTGGTCGATATTTAATGCAGCAATTTAAGCCCAATAAATTGCCCAACAGCTATAGTAATATTAAATTAAATTAGCAATTAGGAGAATAATTTCTAGTTTCTCCAATAGGATTCTAGTTCTGGAATTCTCATAGCAAGAGGCAAGCTGAGGGCTGGAGGAGAAGGAGGCCATGATAGGGAAAGAAAAGGATAGTGGAGGGCTAAAGGGAGGCCTTAAGGCCTACTAGTGTAAGGTAGGTCAAGGCCTTAAAGGCCTGCAGCTAAACCCAAGGGGCTTAGAAAGGGCACCCAAGGAGCATAAGAAGGCTAACGGCTAAGGAAAGGAGTCCTAAAGGCCTATGGCCTTAGGGAACAAGGACAATATGGCTCGCGACTAGGGTTAAGGAGCCATGTTAAGGCTTCGGCCCTAAAAAGAAATTGCAAACCCTCACCAAAATTAAAATTTGATTCAAATATTCAGTATTTGCACAAAATTTGTTGATGTTGGCCCTGTAAAAATTCTAAAGAGTATCTCTTACTCTCAAGGGCATAGATCTAGCTCTAACCCAACAAATCTTCTTGAATATTACTTGCACAAATGAAAATAAAATACCCAAAACCCCAATATATACAAAATTTGAAAATAAAATCCAAAACCCCAGCTGTTGGAAAAGCTTATTTACAAATTTATTCTACAAAAATAATTTACAAATTACATGCAGATATACAATGCTTGAAATATTTTTGGAGAATAATTTTTTATAAAATTTGACAAATTTGGAGAATAACTTTTTTTTATCAAATTTGATAATGGTTTGATTTATTTTGAGAGATAAATATTAACCACAGTCTTAGTGAACTAATAAAATCACATAAAATATGCAAGGTCCAAACAAGGTAAGTCTATGCCCACAGTCTGTGAACTTGGAGCCCAAAGGTCGGGAAACCTGCAAACTCTATATATTTCGTTAAGAAAAAAGATCGTTAGATTATACAATGAATCAGATAATCTAAAATAAGCCCAAGATTTACCAATATAATGCTCCTATCATATACAAATTAAATAAAAATTCATTTAGTGTTGAAGCCCAATATAGGAAACCACATACCCAACATATACCAAAATCAATGAGACAAAGACACCATGAACTGTACCCTAAAGTCTTTTACTATGAAATTCAATCATTCCCAATAGAACAATGGCTTCACATCAATGTTTACAAAATTACATATGACCAAAGATGAAGAATATAAGCAATATGGGCTCTATTTATAGAGAAATCCCTCAGAGCATAAAATAATGGCTTGATCCTTGTCAAAATAAGCTTGATTGTTGATAAATATTTGATCAACCTTTAATCTCTGTCGTCGAAAATATTTGTTTTGAGGAATTTTCGAATTTCTCATTAAAACCAATTTTTATTAATCCAAAAATAATTATTTTGGATTAATTTCCTCAAAAATTTGACTTTGACTTAACCACTAAGGTCCAAGGGTTTAATTTTTCTTAAAAATTCCATTTTTTCCTTGGTGGGGGACCTACAAAATTTGACTTCTTCATGACCCATGAATTTTTTGGTCATTTTCCACTTAAATAAATTAATTTCTCTAGATTTTTTTTTTTTTTTTTTTTTTACTTTAAATTAATTAATTTTTTGACTTAGGATTTAATTTTTAGTTTTCCAGAAAAATTAATTAATTGACACTTGAGGGGATTAATTATTTTTCCACCCTCAAATTATTTATTCATGGTGTTTGATTGTGGGGAACCATGCACTAAAATATTTTTAGATCAGATAATTATAAATTCAACCCTCAAAGGGGGAACACCCATTCATTATAGGCCCTAATAATATTTTCCCAATTTTGCGATACAATATGATCTAATAGACCAAGTGATATGTAATAAATAATTTATCCAAATAGCTTAAATTATTTCCAAATCACTTTTAAAATAGACTTGACTAAGAAAACTAGTACTCACCTAAGACTCGACAATAAATTACACCCTAGCTTTGGGGTTGAGGTTGGAAGGAAAATCTCTGTCAATCATCTGTGTTTAGAAACTCACATAGATCAGTCAGATGAAAAATCTCTTAGGATGAAATTTGTTGCCAAAATCATAGAGTTGTTACATAATTAAATAATCATGCTAGGGTCATTTACATTACAACTTGCAGAATTGGTTTACAATGATATAATAATCTATTAGCTAATGATCCTAATATTTTGAAAAATTTGACACAACAACTTTGTTGGAACTATGACAAATTGGTGAAACATTTGGCTCCATATGGGGACTCATTGCTTCATTTAATTGACGGGAGAATCTAGAATCTTGTATCCAAGAAAACAGAAGTCCTTGAAATAGATATATTTTCTAAATCAAAATCATCATGCCTACATAGAATATCTATTGGAATAGAAAAAATATATTGTAACAAAATGAAACATAAGACATAAATGCATAAAAAGAAAACTAACTAATGACATCAATGAAAAGGAATAGGGTTAGAGATACTATTCAAAATATTCTCCATGGCATTGGATGTCATAGGTGTGGCACAATCTGGAACATCTACTCGCTTGGCAGGTAGATCAGTAGATTGTTTATCAAATGTCCCTTGCTGAAACTTGACCCGTTTTGGTTGGTGTAAATGTTCATGTTGCATATCTCTGTCAAACTAAAGTCTGCTTCTTTTCTGCTTGGAGAATAGGATGGAGGAGGATATGAGGAAATGTAATAAACTAGATGAATGAACTTTGCCCCAGATTGTGGTGGATGATCCTATTGCACAACTTCTTCACCATTTTCCAACTTCTTTGGTACTTTGACATGGTATCTTCTTTATACTTCTTTGTATAATCTGACTATACCACTTGTTGTTGCAAGCATAGTATGATAAATCCATATGAATTGATCCACCCAAGTCGGCTATAAACTTCCTTGATAGAAGAATTCCTCATACATTTGGCACATCAATAATCGCCATATCCATGGTGATCATCTTATATGGATAATTTTACATTGAAACCTATAAGTCTTTGACTACACCAAGGACTTTAATCTTTTATGAATCCATAGAGAAAATATTATGGTAAGGCCTAGAAATCCTCAAGTTCGAATGATCCATAACCTTTTTAGTCATAACATTTGTTGAAGCACTGGAATACAACATGCAATTATGAAGAAAATGATCATTGATATCCAAGGTAAGGAAGAAAATTTAATGATCCTCATTAGTCATGTAGCAATTTAAATCCTTTAACTTAATTTCTTCATCCTTTGGGTTATTATTATTTTTATCCCATTGAGCCATACCTAAAGTTTTGAAGAATGATTCCCTCTTAGAGGGAATATCCAGAAGCTCGAGAACTAGGACAAACATCTTAATGCTATTAATCCATGCAGCCCAATCAACTTTTAGTGATGATTTATATATTTCAGATGCAACATGTTTATTCTAACTTTGCTCTCTACCTTTTCTCTGGTAAATATAACCCTTACTTCTAGCAATCTCTAGAATTTGTTCCTGAGATGGAGTTTCACCATAGCTTTGAGTCATAGGATCTTTTTCGTCACTAAAGTTATTTATAGTGAAGAATGATGAAATTGTATCTGTGCAATGACCCTCCTGACTTACATTATTTATCTGTTCCTTTGTTGCTTCATCCAAGATTTTTCTAGCAATAACACATGGACATTCTTCATGGAAACTTTCACATGGTCTGCAAAATGGGATAGGCTGATCAACAACATTGGCAGAATCAAGTGGAGTAGGAGGTCTCTGATCATTAGGAGCAATCCTTATTGGCCATGGAATATTATTTCCTCTGTTATTATTGTTATTTCAAGGTTGCAGATTCTACACTTGATTTCTTTCCATCTTAAGTAGCCTAGAATGCATATCACTTATTGTTCTAGCATGCTCAATTCTAATTTCCTTAATTATTTGAGTTAATTATTTAATTAAGTCATGCTCTTATTCCTTAATTTATTTTCCTTTAGACTTGACTGGACCTATTTCTAAACCAAGGATCTCTGACTTACCTGAATCTTTCTTATCATTTTCTAACTCCTGAACTCTATTTTGAGTAGCAACTAAATTGGTAGGCTTGGCACATCTGATCTCATATTGGGTGTCAACATTAAACACTTCAAGATATTGCTTTAACATTGTTTTGTCAGGTCTCTTGTAATCCTGAGTCATCTCTTTAAGAAGACCATTAAATCTTTGGTTGAACTCTTCAACAATTTCATTTTCCATTTTCTTAATGGAATTAAGCTCTTTAACCAAATATTTTCCTTCTCTTTTATCCCCAAATTATCTTTGAATGCATTAGTGAGGGCTTGAAAAGAGTCAAATGCATTATCTAAATTGTCCTAAAACCAATCCAGTTCAACCTCTTCTAATGAAAGGAAAAACAACTTCATTCTAACATCTTCATGGTTGTATGCAATCGCATGAGCATATCTTTGTATAAAGTTGTTGAACTTATTTATGTGATAAAGAACATTGATTGCATTATTCCCCTAAAAAGTTGGGAGCTTGCTCATAGCAGAGCCATCTGGAAGATCATGAGGATACCCCTGGATGTTGGCAAAGTTGCAAGGCCTTTTAAGGATCAGGAGCAAGATTAACCAAGCTACTAGGATTTATTCTATTGTAAGCTCTTGTGAATGGATGAATAAGTGGAGTCACCACCCAAATAGGAAACCAATCAAAATGTCCAGGTGCTAAAGGTGCATATGGAAGAGGTGATGAAGATATGAAGAGATATAATTCCGCCAGAAAATGTGGCATTAATGAGATAAGGAATGATGCAATGATGAGAAGGTATAAATGATTAAGACGAAATTCACAAATCCAAGGTCTAATAAATTCTGTCTGTGGCAAAATGTTATTGCTCAAATTGTGCAAGTATGGGGCAACAATGACTCAGGTTAGGGGTTGTCACTCTAATCCTCAACCTCTCCATTCTAGCTATGTCCCAACAACAAGATATGGGGATAGTCCCTATGAAATGTGAAGATGAAGGACAAGTTGGCAACCGACAAGTCTCTAACATGAAATTGAATGACCTAGCTAATTGGTTGATTTAACAAGTTACAAGACTATATTGAAGTATTAAATGAGACCAGTGCCTTATGGAGTCAACTGCTTGCTTTGAATCAATTAGAGACCAAGTGATCAATGAACAACCGATGCTTAATGAATGATTATCTATCTTATATGAGATGCAATCCTCGTGACGTAGGTGTGATGCAAGAATCTTGGTTACTTTTAATTAGATTCCTATTCTAGGCATATCCTTTCTCTTAGCTATTTCAAAGCTAGTCTCTAGAATAGGTTATGAGAAAGAGGCCCAGGGGAAGCAAGAAAAGCATTGATTAATGATACTTCACCTCAGGTACTAACCACTTGATGCCTCTGATGCTACAGAGACTATGGATTTGATGACTTCAAGATCACTGTGTTAACCACTAAAGAGGCGTTAAGCTCCTCAAGCTAGGTGAGAAAGGTGGTCCTATTTTCTATGCTTGGAGGTAATTTATTAAATGCAAGACTAACTTAGGATGCTTAATGCAAAATTACAAGTGGGTGATCTTGGAGTGAGATTGTTTAAGGTTTATTTAAGTACTTAGTTATTATTTTAGTTATGCCCACAAGTACTTAGTAATGGCAAGTAAAAGACATCCTCATCAACAAGAATATGTGCCAATTTCACAAGTGGCAACAAGATACAAAGGATGATCACAAGATACAATTACTTAAAAATGATTCACCAATATAGATATCTACTATGAATCCAATGACAATTAGAGTATTTATCCAATTAGCCAATGATTCCCAGCACATGATGCCAATCTCTTAATATAGACAATAAGATTATCAATTTTTAATTAGAAACTTCCCACAACAATGCCAAGATGTTCAACAAATCCACTTATATTCAATGTGAAGTTATCATTCACAAATCAATACTGGCAATAGTGAAAACAATATTCGCTAGAGCTCTTATGTTAATTATGAAAACAAAAGATCACTCAAGAGATTAAATATTTAGCATTCAACCAAGATAGAAAAATCCAATGAGCACTTGGATTATTTTACTTAGGCAACCAAGATGATATCAATGTTCTTTAGAAAGTGAGGTTATTAGATATGAACTTTTTTCTTTGTAAATCACGAACTCACAAAAAAACGCAATGTTATATTCCAATTATCAATGCTAGCAACCATCTTCACAATAGCACATAAAATCACGAAAACAAGTAACAATTATTATCAATAGAGTGTGAGAAATGAAATCTCTTTCGTTACTAATGGTCCAATGTTTCCAAAATGAGCAATGAGTTAACTTTATGACAACAGAGAATTGAGCCACTTTAGATGCCAAATGCCAAATGTGAGATGCATACGCTTGCCAAATGTGAGAGACATTAGCCCAAGTGTCAAACCAAGTTTTCCAATATGAAACTATGAGTTGATTAGCCCTTTTATTATGCAATTATCACTATTATATTAGACCTTAGTATGCAGAGATGACAATCAACAAGACAATTAGATCTATGCCAAATGATGAATGTCTGATGTGCATAAGCAAATTATTAATATGTGAGATATCTTACCAATTAATTTTATGCCACTTAGATGTGCTTCTTGCCACTCATGTGAAATGATTACCTTGTTATAGAAAATAGTGAGGAAACAAGGGTTTAGAGACCAAACCCTTAGGCCTTATGGCCTTACAGGAACTTTCCCTATTTCTCCACAATTTTTCCAAGACTTGGACCACCTGTGAACACAAGACTTGATCCAAATTTGCTGGAAAATACACTAATAGATAAGCCCATAAAATGACAAATTACCCATAGTGATAAAGAGAAGGCAAGAGAGGCAAGGATGGGACTAGGGAAGGAGGAACACAAGGCCTAATAGGTGTGCACGAGGGCTTCCAAGGCCTAGTAAGCTTGTAGTTAGGGGAGCAAAGGCCAAGGAGGCCTCACGATAGGGCTAGGAAGGCCTTGAAGGCCTACCATAATGCCTAAGAGGGTTACAGCTTAAGGATAACAATCCCTAAGGGACTGCGGCCATGAAAGAGAGGGTTGTGGAGCCCACTACAGGGGTTTAAGAAAGGAAGAGAGGATGGATAAGGGCAACATGAGGTAGGTTGAAGGCTAGAGGAGAGAAAGGAGGCCACAACAGGGAAAGAAATTTCTAGTGGAAGGCTAAAGGGAGGCCTTAAGGCCTATGACTAGGCAAAGGAAGGTAGGTTGAGGTCTTATAGGCTTTCGGCTAAGCCCAAGGGACTTAGAAAGCGTAGTCGAGGATCCTAAGAAGGTCGACTGCTAAGAAAATGAGTCCTAAAGGCCTGCGGCCTTAGGGAACAAGGTCAAGATGGCACACAACTAGGGTTAAAGGGCCATGCTAGGCCTTAATGGGTGACGCTAGGCTTAGAGGCCCTAAAAAAATTTGCAAACCGTTGCCAAAAACAAATTTTTCTTCAACTCTTCAGTATTTGCCCAAAATTGACTAGATCTTACTCTCAAGGGCCTAGATCTAGCTCTAACCCAACAAATCTTCTTCTTAAATATTACCTGCACAAATGAAAATAAAATACCCAAACCCCTAATATATACAAAAAATTGAAAGTAAAATCCAAAACCCTATCTGTTGTAAAACAAGGGTTAGAAAAATTTATTTACAAAATTTATTCTACGAAAGTAATTTACAAATTATATACAAATATACAATGCTTGAAATATTTTTGAAGAATAATTTTTTTATAAAATTTGACAATGGCTTGATGTATTTCAAAAGATAGATATTAACCACAACGTTAGTGAAGTAATAAAATCATATAAAATATCCAAGGTTCAAACAAGGTTATGTGAACTTGGAGCGCAAGGGTTGGAGAACCTACAAACTCTATATATTTTTTTAAGAAAAAAATTTGTTAGATCATACAATCAATTGGATCACCTAAGATAAGCCCAAAACTTACCAATAGAATGTTCCTATCATCTACACATTAAATAACAATTCATATAATGTTAAAGCGCAATATAGAAAGCATATACCACAGATCAATGACACATAGACATCATGAACTATACCCCATAGTATTTTATTATGAAATTCAAACGTTCCCAGCAGAAAAGTGGCTTCACACTAGCATTTACAAAATGACATTTGACCAAAGATGAAAAATAGAAGTAGAATGCCTTCTATTTATAGAGAAATCCCTCCAAGTGGAAAATAACAGCTAGTTGTCTTGATCCCCATCAAAATAATCTTGACCGTCGATAAATATTAACTTTTAATCTTTGACGTCGAAAATATTTATTTTGAGGAATTTTCAAATTTTCCATTAAAACCATTTTTTATTAATCCAAAAATAATTATTTTGGATTAACTTCCTCAAAATTTTGACTTTGACTTAACCACCAATATCCAAGGGCTCAATATTTCTTCAAAACTCCATTTGTACCTTGGTGGGGGACTTCCAAAATTTGACTTTTTCATGATCCATAAATTTCTTGGTCATTTTCCACTTGAGAAATTATTTTTTTTGAAATTATATTTTGACTATATTAATTAATTCTTTGGCTTAGAATTTAATTTTTATTTTGCCACAAAAATTAATTAATTGACACTTGAGGGGATTAATTATTTTTCCACCCTCAAATAATTTAGTCATGGTATCTAATTGTGAGGGACTCATGCACTAACATATTTTTACATCAGATAATTACAAATTCAACCCTCAAAGGGGGAATACCCATTTGTTATAGACCTTCATAATATTTACCCAATTCTGCAATATAATATGATCGAGTAGACCAAGTGATCTTAGTAAAATAATTTAGCCTAATAGCTTAAATTATTCCCAAATAATTTTTGCAATAGACTCGAATAAGAACACTAAGACTTGTCTAATACTTCAACAATAAATTTCACCCTAGCTTTGGGGTTAAGGATGGAGGGAAAAATTATGCCAATCATCCATGTTTAGAAACACACATAGATTGGCGAGACGAAAAACCTCATAGGATGAAATTCATTGCCAAAATCATAGGCTTACCTAGGTTGTTATATAATTAAATGATCCTACTAGAATCATTTTCATTACAACTTGTAGAATGGGTTTACAATGACATAATAATATGCTAGCTTATGATCTTGATCTTTTGAAAAAATTGGCACAACTGCTTCCTTGGAATTGTGAAAAATGGGTATAACAAGGCTTATTGGACATGTGATGGATGGAGATGATAGAGGACATTGAGAGGAATGCAACACAATGAAAATCATTGAATTCTGAATTGTCTATGATGATATATGAATTTTTTTAATGGAATTGTTGGTTAATATGGCACCTAATGGAGGTCGACTTGACATTTTGGAGTTCCACAAGTCATTTCTTAACACCACATGAGTTTTTATATATAGGAGTGACGTTGGAGGTCATCCCTATCCATCCAATTGCATCAAAATAACACCATACTTCTCTGAGGCAGTCACAAATGAAAAGGACTAGAGTGGGACATTTTTTGAGCTTTTGAGGTGTTTTTTATCTTAGAACAAGTCTGAGCTATTGCAAGAAGGAGGCCACATTACAGAGAGAGGGTTTGAGGGTTGTTTTGGGTGCAATTTTGTGTAAAAAAGGTATTTTTTGATACAACATAGAAGTTGGGTAGCTACAGGAGGCATGAGGTCTATTTGGAGCAGAAAACAGCTAGGCTTCATCCTATATCTAGTACTTGAAAAGGACCGAGCCTGAATTGTTGCAGAGAGAAGGGTGTCATGAGGCCTAGGAAGGTTGGAAACTCTTCTTAAGGGTAGCATTCAGGTATAGAGGCAAGGCCGCAATAGTTGAGGTGGTTTTGGTTGAGGAATAAGGATATGCAATAATGTGTCATCCACCCTAACCAGGACTAGAACCAAATTACAATTAGAAAGTCCTAAAATAGAGGTATGTATTGGTGATTGTTATGTGGTTTTGATGATAGGGATGGAGTCCTAGAAAGGACAAATTGTATTGGGAACTTAGTGGTTGATGGAGGGCAATGTGTAAGTGTCAAAAGTAGCCCTAGAATAGGCAGACAAGAAGGACATTGACAATTGTGCGTTCGGTTAAGAGTTGATGGCAAATGTGGCACCTTGATGGACTAAAATGACCACTAGGAAAGGTAGTTTGGTGCTCAAGGATTGGCTAGCTTAGAGGAGTAGATTGGATCCGCCAAAGTTCATTGCATAAAAAGGGACTTGCAATAGTGATAGGTGGAAACCTCCTTCCCTATGTTAGCCTTCATATGGTAGTAGTGGAAGGATATAGTGGGAAGAAAACCCTAAGTAGATGAGGAGCAGTGGTGGGCAGAGGGAGTTATTCACAAACGAAGTTCTAAACAACTCAAATGAAGTCTCAATGTGTTGATGCATAGATGGACTTATGATCAACGTGATAGTAGGTGGAGCCATGTTCAATGGCCAGATGGACTTGGTTCATTGATAGAGGCAAAGTTGAGATAACTGTATATTAAGATCAAAGGACTGACAAGACAAGACGCGACATAGAGGCTATGATTGTCACTAGATCAATGAGATTGTCATTATATCTTGTATTCTTGTACTAGTGGATGTATGAGGGCCATTATCCCTAGTACAAGACAATTGTATTATATGTTGATAATATAACGACGTTGGTTACATATATTGTTGTTATTGTTATTATTGTGCACAGGATTGATTTATTGCATTATATTGTTCTGTTGTACAAAGTAGCTTTGTTGAGATTCTTGGTTGGTAGAGTCAATGATATAAGGTTCTATCCTAGACACCTGCATCATGGAAATTCAACATGGAATCAGAGCATGTTTGAGCTACTTTGAGAGACATAGAGTTAACGTGCACACAACGAAGTACATCTTAAGAGGGAGTTGGTCACATTGTAGGTGCAGGACTCACTACAATATCAAAATTATAGGTTTGTCTTCAGAATGAGGATAGGTTTGAAGGTTGGCAAACTATAGTCCATGGAAAGAAAGGATCAAGTTGGTCTTGTAGGTCAACAGAATCTAGGATTTATCGAGAAATTCATAAAAGAGTTGATTGATCCTAAGGAGTTGGAAGTGTATGAAGAATTGAATAAGAAGGTGAGACTAATCACCCTATATGATGTGAGGGACCCCCTAATACCTCATTCATCTAGGAAGAACACTACATATGAGATGTGGATGGCTCTTTAGAATTTGTTCCAGAATAAGAACGAGAAATTGGTATTGGTATTGAAGGAAAAATTGAAGTCTACCAAGACGATGCAAGGTGGAGTGACTTTGTATCTGACGAGGTTGTCTCAAGTCAAATATGAGCTTGCTTCCATTAGTGTGACTATTTTAGATTCTAATATGGTGAGGATTGCTTTGAAAGGCTTCACCGAGGTATGGAAGCCCCTCATCAAGGGGATCATTGCTACAAAGAAGTTTCCAGACTAGAATAGGCTATGGGATGACTTTATTCAAGAGGAGTTGTGAGACGAGGATCCTCATTCGAGGAAGAAGGCTTCATATGATGAGATGGCACTTGCAACACGAATGAAGGGAAAGAAGAAGAAGGAATTGAGTAAAATCAAGTGTTTCAACTGTGGTGAGATGGGTCATTTTTTTATCGAGATGACTGATGAAGAAGAATACGACAGGATGACAAGAAGAAGAAAGGGAAGCAAGTTGCCTGTGTTGCCACTTCTGCTAAGATAGATGTTCTCACCAAGAGGTTGGAGCAGGAGGAATTTTCCTCATCTCTCATTTCTCACAGGGTATCATCGATGAGGCTACATGGTACATGGACAATGGTGCATCGAAGCATATGACAGGGTCATAAGAGGTATTTGAGACTCTAGCTGAGTGGGACTTGAAGTCGCCCATGGTGTTAAGTGACAAGTGTTAAAAGGAGATCCGAGGATCAGGAGTTTCCATTCAATATGGATTTAGGAAAAGATGACGGGAGTCTAAGATGTAATGTTTATGCCAGGACTCAGATATAGCATGATATCTATCTCAACAATCAAGCAGAACTGGTTTGAGGTCTTGTTCTAGAGTGGAAAGGCAAGACTCAAGCCCATAAGTTCTAGCTCCACAAGTGTTGTGACTGGAGTTAGAGCATGGTCTATACAGCCTAACGGGAAAGCCTATGGATCATATGAAAAATAAGCATGAGGACTAGGCATAGGTTTAGGGAAGGAGTAGGTGTAGGTGTAGGTGCATGCTTTAAAGGAGAAGATGAAGGTTCTAGAGAAGAAGGTTCAAGTTCTAGAGGCTCATAGGGAGTCGATTTCTAGAGGAAATTTGTAGGTTCAGAGGGAGACTTTGTAGCCCAAGAAGAGTGCGTGGTTAGTGGGGAGAAAGTGTGCTTGTACATCTTGCTAAAAATGAATCATGGAAAGAGTGGAAGACATTTCAGGAAAATAAGAAGGATTCTTCTAGTGATAGGGAAACTTCTGAGAGAAGTGTAGTTCACACTACAAGGACTACTACAGTTGTGAGCACTAAGAGTTGGGTGAGTGTTGTGAGTAGTGATGATGATGATGAGCTAGTTCCTATTATTGGAAGTGCATCCCTCACTAAAAGGGAGTTTTGATTTTTGGATGGCCTGGGAGGTACTCCAAGCCCTAGGGTTTGGGGTTTGGAGGTTGGAGCACCACAATAGGGCATTGTGGGCTTGAAACCCAAGGTGTGGGCATTGCACCCAATCACATGGGTGTGAATCCACGAGGCCTATTGGTTATGTTATGGATGGATATGATAGAGGACATTGAGAGGAATCCAACACAATGAAAATCATTGAATTTTGAGTTGTCTACGATGAGATATGATTTTTTTAATGGAATGGTAGGTTAATGTGGCACCTAATGGAGGTTGGCTTGACATTTTGGAGTGCCACAAGTCATGTATTAACACCACATGAGTTTTCATATATAGGAGTGATGTTAGAGGTCATTCATATCCATCCAAGTGCATCAAAACAACACCATACTTCTTTGAGGTAGTCCCAGATGAAAAGAAGTACTAGTGTGGGACATTATTATGAGCTTTTGAGGTGTCTTTTAACTTGGAACAGGCTTGAGCTATTACAATATGAAGGCCGCATTACAGAGAGAGATTTTGAGGGTTGTTTTGGGTGTGGTTTTGTGTGAAAAAGATATGTTTTGATACAATGTATAAGTTTAGGTAGTTATAGGAGGCATGAGGGCTATTTGGAGTAGCAAATATGTAATATTCCTAATTAGCCATGGCTAATTGGAATATTCTATTTTGCTTGATTTCACCTTCTATAGTTAGTTATGGATAAAAAGATGAGTAAAGGGTGACATAACTCACTTTTAGAATAAAGTCACTTCCTCGTAGCACAACATTGTGACTTAAAGGGGAGCCAAGGGGGCCAAAGGGGGCACGTAGAGATGGAGCCCACGCAGACACTTGGAGGGACTGCGCAAAAGGAAAGAAACATGTGGCAAGAGAGGAATTACGTTGGAGGAGGTGGGCCTTGGGATTGAGAGAGGCAAACACTATAAAGGAGAGAGGATCCTTATTTTGGTATTCGACTATGTGCATTTGAGCTAGTCACTTCGACTTAGAGCACGCTGGTTGTTTAGCTAGTCTGCAACACTATTTAGTGCATTAAGTGTCTCCGTTCGGAGATCTCACCCTTAGCCCAGGGGACTTTGAGTGCCTACTAGGGCACGGTATTTCCATTAGTATTTTTGTAGCAGTTTCATCAGCATTCTAGCAGGGGGATTGAGCATTTGGATGAATGCGTAGTCTTGAGAGGGATGACACAGTTCCTTTTGGCAGGAGTTCTGGATTGAGGGTTTGTGGTGGATTTGAGCTGGGTGATTGAGCAGGAGGATTAGCCCTTACATACGAGAGGATTTTGGATGAGTTTCAAGCAAGGTTTTGGTGGGTTTATTTCAGTGGCAGCGCAGAGCCTTGAGGGACTGTGCAGATCCCCAAGGGGGAGATTTTTGGGGGTCGACCATTTCAGAAAATCTTTTTGGGTTTTTCTGGGTTACTTGAGAAGAGTCCGATTCCAGATTTTCAATATTTTCCAAGGAGGGGAACAACCAAAAATCCTCATTTTATTTCCAGTAGTAGCAGCAGCACGACAGTTCTCCAGCAGCTTGGACGCAGTTCAAAGAGAGGCCATTCCTTTTCTATTCTGAGTGTATTTCTTCACTTGCCTTGTGCAAGCCAAGGTGCCATCTTTCTAATCACCTCCTGTACACATTCTGTTGCTCAGTATAATAAAATGGCTTAGCATTTCTCTCTGCATTTCTTGAGTATCTGCTTATATTTCACGTTTATATTATTATATATTGCACCACTGTTATTTTTATCATTTTGAGCTTCCTGATTATTATATCATTTGTATGTGTTTGGTTGGAGTTTACTGGGGTTTGGGAAATATCTCTAAAACAGGATATTACAGTGGTATCATAGCATAGATCTGGCTCAGCCTGCGGAGCTAGTAGTCTATGACACCGAGGGAGAAACCCTACATCTGTTACAGAGGTAGGAAATACAGAGACATTGAGCATAGGTTGGAGAACACCTACAGAGAGGGAGACTGTGTTCAGGTACAGAATGCAGAACAGGAGGAGCCTGTGGTGGATGCAAAGCAGAAGGATCCGATGGTAGACGAGGACTGGAAGAGATTTGTGGATATGCTTCTCAAATTAGTGCAGGATCTGTCAAGGCAGATCAAGGTGATGGGGCAGAGATTCATGGCAGTAGAGGCTAGACAACATGAGAGCCCATGGGTTTTCCAGGTTGGTGAGGGATCGAGTGCATCCCACCATTTGCCAGGGCAGCGTGATACTACGCAGCAGGTGGCCTTGCATGCCCCTACATGCTCTACCATGCCCACTTTCTTAAGAGTAGAGATAGGGCTCGGAGCCCAGCAGGAGGCAGAGCTCGGTCATATGGGCAATTATTTTGCAGAGTACCAGGCCTATGGGCAGGAGTTCAGGGACACTCTCTCATTCAGAGACTCTGTTCAGCTCCAGCGGGATAGTAGACCCCACAACCATCATAGAGGGTACCGGCATTATCATGATGGTGACACTCACCATGTAGCTAGTAGATTCCACTTGCCTACGTTTGATGGTTCATCAAACAGTTCGACAAAGTCTTGGGTAGAGAAGCTGGACATTTATTTCCAGCTTAACCAGATGTCAGAGATAGAGGCCATCAAGGTGGAAACGTTACATTTGGATGGTGAGGCCCAGGATTGGTGGTTTCATGGGATGGTTACACTTGGGCACTCCACAGTGACGACATATGCCAAGTTCACCAGGAGATTGATAGAGAGGTTTGACTGGAGGGATCCAAAGCAGCACTTTGTTGAGCTGATGAGGCTCAAATAGACCGGGAGCCCAGAGACCTACATTGCAGATTTCTTGAGGGTTTTAGTGATGGTGCCAGATATATCCACAGCACAGAGGATCTACATGTACATTGAGGGGTTATCAGAGCCACTTCGGGGTTTAGTCCGATCCACTAGACTAGCCACACTCTAGGATATTATTAGCAGGACTCGAACACCGTACCCCCAGAGATAGACTTTCTAGTCTAAGGGGAAGGATGTGAGGATTCTACCTCCAAAGGGGAATCTAGGACAAGTGTAGATTAATGATGATGCTAGGAGGGAGCTAAAGAAGAAGCGGTTGTGCTTCACCTATCAGGAGCCATGGGCACTGGGACTAGATGTGCTGCTAGCAAAGCACATTTTATTGAGGTCTTCTTCGAGAGAAGTGGGGAAGAGGATGAGGAGGATGATGTGGAGGCAGGAGATAGTCTTGTCATGCAGGGTCCTTTGCCACCTCCACTGCTAGCGGCAGGTGGTGCAGCTTTTGCACCTACCAGAGGGGCCCTCGCTGCATTGCGAGGAGTTCCCAAGTATTTGATGCTACGCGTACAGGGGACAGTATGTGGCCAGCAAGTATCAGTTTTGGTTGATAGTGGGGCAACCCTCAACTTCATTGATGCACAAATGGTTGAGTGGAGAGTTATACAGACAGAGAGCTTCGATGGGTTTTCAGTTTTGGTCCCAGGAGATCAGACCATGATGTGTGCTCGTTATGTTTCAGAGCTATCAGTGACGATGGGCACCTACACATTAACTGACCACTTTTTCGTGGTTGATATTCTGGACACCAACATGACACTAGGTGTTCAGTGGCTCATCACTCTAGGGAAGGTCACGATGGATTGGAAGACCCTAAAGATGGAGTGGGATGATGAGAAGATAGGGAGGCATGAGAAGATACGGGGACAACACACATATCCACCTCATATTGTTTCGGCTCATCGGATGGAGGCAGTCTTCTGGAAGGGAGATGTAAAGTGGGCAGTGGAGCTGCATGCATCAGAGGTAGGGACTATAGGGTAGACGGTAGATCCAGAGATGTAGTCCATCCTTGACCGGTATGCCATAGTGTTTGGGGAGATTCCACCAGGATAGCCACTGGACTGGGGGTTTGAGCATAGCATTGAGCTTGAGTAGGGCATACAGGTAGTGATTAATACCCCCTATAGGCATCCCAAGGCCTTTAGGGATGAGATTGAGCAGGCCATTCAGGAGTTGCTGACTCTTGGGCACATTCGGCCAAGCACGAGTCCTTTTGCTTCTTCCATGGTGTTGGTGAAGAAGAAGGATGACACATTGAGGATGTGCATTGACTACAGGGCGCTGAATAAGAAGACACTAAAGAACAGGTACCCCATACCCAGGATCGATGAGTTGATGGATGATTTGAGAGGAGCACGGTTCTTCTCAAAGATCGATTTGAGATCTGGGTACCATCAGATTCGCATGAGGGAGCAAGACATTCCCAAGACCACCTTCAGGGTGCCACTATGGGCACTTTGAGTTTTTGATGATGCCCTTCCAGCTAACCAATGCCTCAGCTACATTCCAGTCTTGTATGAATCACATCTTCTGCAGTCACTTGAGGAAGTTTGTGTTGGTATTCTTTGATGATATCCTCATTTATAGCAAGACTTGGGAAGAGCATCTCCAGCATAGTGTTGAGCATCTTGCAAGAGCAGCAATTATATGCCAAACTCTCCAAGTGTGAGTTTGGGTTGACGGAGATGTCGTACTTGGAACACATCATAGGGGTGGGCGAAGTGAGAGTCCATGAGGAGAAGATTAGGGCCATCAGAGAATGGCCGGAGCCGAGGAACGTGACAGAACTTTGTGGATTCATTGGCATTTGTACTTACTACCAGAAGTTCATCAAGATTTTCTCATAGCTTGTTGCACCCCTGACAAATCTAACAAGGAAGGGGGCATTCAGTTGGTCGGATACAACATAGCGAGCCTTTGACGGGCTCAAGGAGGTTATGAGAAGCTTCCCAATGCTTGCATTGTGAGATTTTACGCAGCCATTTGTTTTGGAGTGTGATGCGTTGGGAGAGGGGATCAGCGTAGTATTGATGCAGGGAGGTCATCCTATAGCCTATGAGAGCCAGAAGCTCTTTCTGCACGAGAGTTGTATTCTATATATGACAGGGAGATGCTGGCCATCATGCATGCATTGGCCAAGTTCTGGCAGTATTTAGTGGGTAACAGGTTTAGGGTGAGGACTGATTACAATAACCTTAGGTTCTTTTTGGAGTAGAAGCAACTACAAGAGAGGCAGAAGAATTGGATCAGTAAGATCCAAGCATATGACTTTGACATTAAGTATGTCAAGGGTAAGAACAACGTGGTAGTAGATGCCATTTCACATAGACCAGCCACGTTGTCTCTTATGAGCTTGGATGTAGATTGGAGGGCCCTTAGTTGAGTACTCCAAGGACATATTTGCATGTGAGGTTCTGGATGGGCAGGTGGCGGATGAAAGGTACAGGGTGGTTGATGAGATCATCTACTACAGGGACTAGATCTTCTTGACTGAGGGGTCTCAGCTCAAGAAGAAGATACTCTAGGCATCACATGATTCACCATTGGTCGATCATCAGGGGTTTACCAAAACCTACAGGGCAATTAGAGAGAGGTTCTCATGGAAGGGCCTCAAGGAGGACATACTCCAGCATGTCCGGGAGTGCGATGTTTGCTAGAGGAACAAGGGGGAGATGAGCCATCCCACAGGATTGTTGCAACCTCTTCCCATTCCAGAGGGGAAATGGGAGTGTATTTCGATGGACTTCATCACAGTGTTGCCCATGGTATAGGGCAAGGATTGCATCTTTGTCATAATTGATCGACTGATAAAGTACGCACATTTTTTTGTCATATGCACACACTACATAGTAGCACAGGTGTCTGAGCTGTTCTTCAGAGAGGTCTTCAAGCTACATGGTCTTCCTAAGACCATCACCAGTGACAGGGACAACCGTTTCATGGGCGGGTTTTGGCAGGATCTTTTTCGGTTAGTGGGGACAGAGTTGACACCGAGTACCAGTTAACACCCACAGACAGACGGACAAATAGAGATAGTTAACAAGTGGTTGGAGGGCTACTTACATAACTATGTTAGTGGGCAGTAGAGAGCATGGCTGAAGTGGCTGCATCTGGGCGAGTACTGCTACAACACTACACATCACATGTCCATTGGTATGTCACCATTCTATGCTTTGTATGGGTATCATCCTTTATCTTTTGCTGACGTGATGTTTGGTGATAGCAAGGCTCCAAGAGCCAAGATTTGGATCCAAGAGAGTTAGGATATTCTCCGAGCTCTCAAGGATAACATGGCTATAGTGTAGAACCAGTAGAAGCTGTATGCTGACAGGGGTCGGGTGGAGAGACAGTTCGAGGTACAAGACATGGTCTACCTATGATTACAGCCATACTGATAGTCTTCACTGAAGCAGAAGGGGGCTGAGAAGCTCAAGCCCCACTTTTATGTGCCATACAGGGTGATACGCAGGATTGAACAGGTTGCATATGAGTTGGAGCTGCATCAAGGTAGCAAGATTCATAATGTTTTTCATGTATCATGCTTGAAGAAGGCATTGGGGCAGCAGGTGATAGTGACAGATGAGCTACCAACCATGCATGATGAGGGGCATTTGGTGTTGCAGCCAGAGGCTATTATAGATACCAAGAAGAGGCAGCTGTGGAGTAGGATGGTCCGGGGATTCCTAGTGAGGTGGAAGAATTTACCAGATGAGGATACCACTTGGGAGAGCGAGAAAATTTTGCAACATCCATCACTTCTGTTGCTTGAGGACAAGCAACATTTTGCTAGGGGAGACTCTAATATTCCTAATTAGCCATGGCCAATTGGAATATTCGGTTTTGCTTGATTTCGCCTTCTATAGTTAGTTATGAATAAAAAGGTGAGTAAAGGGTGACATAACTCACTTTTAGAATAAAGTCACTTCCTAGTAGCACAATGTTATGACTTAAAGGGGGGCCAAAGGGGGCCAAAGGGGGCACGCAGAGATGGAACCCACACAAACACTTGGAGGGACTGCGCAGAAGGAAAGAAACACGTGGCAAGAGAGGAATTACGTTGGAGGAGGTGGGCCTTGGGATTGAGAGAGGCAAATGCTATAAAGGAGAGAGAAGCCTCCTCATTTTGGCATTCGATTATGTGCATTTGAGCTAGTCACTTCGAATTAGAGCACACTGGCTGTTTAGCTAGTCTACAACACTGTTTAGTGCATCGAGTGTCTCCATTCGGAAATCTCACCCTTAGCCCCAGGGGACTTCGAGTGCCTTCTCGGGCAACGTATTTCCATCAGTATTTTTGTAGTAGTTTCATCAGCATTCCAGTAGGGGGACTGAGCATTTGGGTGACTGCGCAGTCTTGAGAGGCATGACGCAGTTCCTTCTGGCAAGAGTTCTGGATTGAGGGTTTGTGGAGGATTTGAGCTAAGTGATTGAGCAGGAGGATCAACCCTTGCATACGGGAGGATTTTGGCTGAGTTTCAGGTAGGGTTTTGGTGGGTTTATTTCAGTGGCAGCGTAGAGCCTTGAGGGACTGCGCAGATCCCCAAGGGGGAGATTTTCGGGGGTCGGCCATTTTAGAAAAGATTTATGGGTTTCTTGAGCAGAGTCTGACTCTAGAGTTTCAGTACTTCCTGAGGAGGAGGACAGCCCCAAATCCTCATTTGATTTCCAGTAGCAGCAGCAACACGACAGTTCTTCAGCAGCTTGGATGCAATTCAGAGAGAGGCCATTCCTTTGCTATTCTGAGTGTATTTCTTCACTTGCCTTGTGCAAGTCGAGGTACCATCTTTCTGATCACCTCCTGTACACATTCTATTTCTCATTATAATAAAATGGCTTAGCATTTCTCTCTGCATTTCTTGAGTATCTGCTTATATTTCATGTTTATATTATTATATATTGCACCACTTTTATTTTTATCATTTTGATCTTCCTGGTTATTATATCATTTGTACGTGCTTGGTTGGAGTTTACTGGGGCTTAGAAAATATCTCTGAAATGGGATATTACAAAATAGCTAGGCCACAACCTATATCTAGTACTAAAAAAGGGCCAAGCCTGAATTTTTGCAGAGAGAAGGGTGCTATGAGGCCTAGCAAGGCTAGTGTTAATTTTAGGTATGTTATATGCTTAGAGCAATTTATTTAAATTTTCACAGTTAGAAATCACATCAACATTAAAGCAAACTGCAGATAAAACATAAATATAAATCATAGAAGACAAGCCAAGACAATAGGACACAAGATGTGGTGCTAGCTAGGGACAAACCCCACAATGTGGGGAAACCCTTGATCAATTCTTCTTTTATTTTCTTCAAATTTCAGCAGAGAAAGAGAGAGAGAGATAATACATTTACAACATAAGTCAACACTTTGAGTTATCTAGATCTGAGCATAGATCATCTCCTATAATGATGAGATCAGTTGAAGACATTCCGATTCAACTGATTCTCGAAGGTGATGGCTTCACTTATCGTAGTGCTGCCTTTCATCCATTTGCTACACCTTACCATGTAGCATCATCATGCATCATCATGCTGCCCATGATCATTGTGTTTCCCATACATCATGCTGCCCATGATCTCATCTATCATGTTGCCCATTCATCATGCTACCCATGATCTCATCTATCATGCTGCCCATTCATCATGTAGCTCCTTGTTAATGTGCATCATCATCATTATGCTGCCTCTGCTAATGTGCATGATTATCATGCTGCCCTTTTCATAAGACACTGAGTTCTATATCTCAGGATTGTTGTGTGTAACATAGTCCCTTCATCCAAGATTTTCATCTTCAAATCACTATTGTATTACACTATCCAATATGCTTAGAAAAACTGTTTCTTTCCATAGACAACCTTGGATTTTCCTTGTTGTCACCTACAACTTTTTATTACTGCAGCTTCACTTCCATGTTGTTCATGACCTGCGTATTAGGCTACAGATTAGAGTATTAGGGCCTCTGTTTAATACATCTGGACAGCGTAATAAGGGGCTCCCTTGATTGTGTTCAAGGCTGTTCCTTTTGAATGCGTGTTAGGGTATCACAAAGACCATATCTAGGTCCTTAGATAATTGCATATGTGGTTATGACTGTGGCTAGGTCTTCAATGAGAAGCGTATTATATTTCTCCATGAACATTGTATGATGAATGTGGTTCCATATATTATGATGGCAACTAGGTCTATCCATGTGGCTTCATATACCTACTCCTTAATTCATACATAAAACCTAAGTTTTGTTCCTTAGTCTTTCCAGTATATACCTGTACAAGATTCATGTGGAAATGTCAGAGATGAATGTGAAGTTCTATTTCTTCTTTAACTGTGAGAATAGGTCTCCTTTGACTGCGTGTTAGGTGTCTCCTTTTGATTGCGTTTAGGTGACTCTACTGCATCCCTGGTAGACTAGATGAAGAGCCTTTTCTTGTTGCGTATAGGCTTCTCTTCCATAGTTGTGTTTAGATTTAGGGAAAGCATATTAGACTTTTGGACAACGTAGATCATCCTTATATTCCTGTGCATTTATGATTGCGTTCTCCATTAGGGAATCATCATACTAGGCTAGCATAATCTATAGTGTATCTCCTTCTCAAAAAACCCAAGACGTGGAGAGGAGATCACTTGAAGAGAGTTGCCAAATGACTCCAAATTCTCTTCTATTTATACTAACATGTAGATGATGAATAGACATGTCTATTGGGCTTCTGAGCCTACTCAAGTTGCTGGTTGGCTTGATGATAATTCCATAATAAAAAATAAATCATATCTCCATAAATACTTATCAGAATCAGATGATCTTTAGATCAATCCTACACCTCTTGATGAGAAGGATCCAATAAAAATATTAGCTACCATAAATAAGCTGACCCACATGGAGTTTGGCCCTAGTTTCCAATTTTAACACTCCCTCTCAACTAGGGAGAACTCCATCCACTAATCTATATGTCCAACTATACTATCTCTGCCATCAGTGCCCTGCACTACCCTGCTCAGCTTTTCCCATCTTTGCTCAGCTTTGCTTAGCTCTGCTAGCTCCGCTCTGCTCTACTGAGCTCTGTTGGCTTTGCTCTTCTTTGCTGGCTCTATTGGCTCTGTTGGCTCTACTCTACTCAACTTAGCTCTGCTGAACCATGAAGAAGAAGAATTGATTGAGAATGTCTCATAACATTCTCCACTGACTCAAAGTTAGTCTCAGAGTGTGTACCACTGTCCCAGACTAGTCTCAGCTGACCCAAAGTTAGCATCATAGTGGGTTCCACTCCTACTATTGGTCCCAGACCAATATCATTAGTCTCTGAGAGTGTACAACTGGTCCCAGACCAGTCTCAACCAACCCAAAGTCAGCGTCATAGCATGTACCACTCTCACTAGACCCAAACCAATCTTCCACTAACCCTAAGTTAGTCTTAGAGTATGTACCACTAGTCCCAGACCAGTATCATTGATCCCAGATCATTGAAGGTCATCCTAGCATAGGGAGTACAGTAGATACATTAATGCATCCATTGGTATTACTATGGTCCCTATCCTCATTTCCCTGCTCATTGATCAGATGAGAGGTACTTCCCATGAGTCCTAAACTGCATGGGTAGGATGCATTGACAGGAGAACTTAATCAATCTTGTCCTCACAGGAGAACTAATCATCCTACTACACAATTTCCATGGAGAACACATCATCAAGACCTCACTAGAGAGCTAATCATCCTGCTACATAATCATCGTGGAGAACACTTCATCCAGTCCTCACAGGAGAACTAATCATCCTGCTACATAATCAATGGAGAACACATCATCTAGACCTCACAGGAGAACTAATCATCCTACCACATAATCGTCATGGAGAAAACATCATCCAGACCTCACAGGAGAACAAATCATCCTGCTACATAATCGTCATGGAGAACACACCATCCAGACCTCATAGGAGAACTAATCATCCTACTACACAGGAGAGCAAATCATCCTGTCCCATAAGAGAGTGAATCATCTTTCCCACAAGAGAGTGAGTCATCTTGTTTCATAGAAGAGTGAATCATCCTGTCCACAGGAGAGCGAATCATCCTGTCCACAGGGGAGCGAATCATCCTATCCCACAAGAAAGCAAATAATCTTGTCCTAGTGCACACCACTAGGGGAGGGTGAGTCACCCTGTGGTTGTATGTTGCTCTAGTAAAAATCACAAGCCCCTAAAGCTCCCAGAGCTCAATGTATGCAACATGCAAGACCCTTGTACAAGGGTCTCTCGACGACTCCTAGTAATTCAGGAAAATCACAAATTTGATCTTTCCTTGGGGCTTTGACAAAGTGTATCAACCTGTACATTGTCTTAATACGATGGAGCCTCCTTTCTCATCGAATTTCCATATCCCAGATAAGGCAGTATCTGATGTCTATCTGCTGGAGAAATCGTCGAATATGGGATTCCTCAATAATCGAATCCCACCTTTGGTTGTCACAGAGAATCACAAGGGTATTCATCATGTGTACTCATTGAAAAGTTTCCACAACCAGGCAACTTCATACTAGGTCATACTCGTAGTCATGTATCCAGTGTCGGTGGTACTTATAAAAACCGACTTCTACTTCCTGCTCATCCATGATATTGAAACAGAATCCAAAGAGAACCAGCACTGAAAAGTGCTCTAGTGATCCTCCACACTATCTGCCTAATCAGCATTTGAATAATCATGCAGTTTTCATATTTCCAACAGTGTATCTCAATCCATGAGAGATTGTGCCCTAAAGACATCTCAGAAGATTCTTGGCACCAATCTAGTCAGGCTCAACCAAATATGAGCTCCCTGTGCTAACTGCAAAAAATATGTCTGGATCGAAGTTCACTAAGAACTTTCCTAAATATGGTCCGACATAACTACTGTATAACTTCTGAAAGTTAAGATCCTCAAGGTAGTCATAGGCTTGCTGTTTATCTTTCCACATTTGGAATCCAACTCCCTCTGTCTTCTATGAATGAGAGGGTCTGCACTTGTCAGACATAGGTGCCCTTACGAGAGGTCTATCATTCACAACCTTTGGATGGTTTGGATTTATTTCACTTCTAGTGAATCTTGGCTTCATCAAACAGCTGTTGATCCTCTCATACTATGCCCAGGGTGTTTTGCTTCAAGCCATAGAGGGATTTCTACCACCTACATAAATGAGATTCTCGATCATAAATCTCGAACTCCTCGGGTTGTTCCAAACCTATGGACTTGTGGCATGAGGGGAATGGTCCCCTTATAAGATTTTCCTTCGGTATGTCTTAGACATGTACCTTCATGCTCCTTTTTAATTCAGGCATCCCTGTCACCATCTGACTCACATACCTCTAGTGCTCTGTGTCGATGGACATGGTCCCCTAGTGGACTTCCTGCATTGATAAAACCCTGAACTCAAAAACATCTTTGAAAAATCTATTTTCAAACACGTACCTTTCCATCGATGAGTGCCATCCTTATTTCTGAGATGGACACCAGGTTCTTCTTGTGATCAGGTACATAAAAGAGATTTTGGTGTTCCTTACTTTCTTTAAAGAGTCAGCCATGTCCTTGACGACCTGCATCTCTCCCATTCGAATACTCCTTCACATAAGGGTCGAACTTATGACCATGAAATATGCCTTTCCTTCCACCTTTAGATCCGAACTTCCCAATGAAGTGATATTTAGGTAGGCCATCAGAAATTCCGCTGCACCATTCTAATAATATTCTCTGCTTCCACTTCACCCTTAGTGAATGAGAAGAGGGATAATGATCCTATTGAACCTTTTATCCTATCCCAACTATCTTTGGTTATTGCTCTTTCACTCTTGCTTGGGCATTGTCTTCACCTCAGCTCTAATACCATGTTAATTTTTGGTATGTTCTATGCTTAGAGAAATTTATTTAATTTTTCAAAGTTTGCAATCACATCAGCATTAAAGTAAGCTGTAGATAGAACATAAATATAAATCGCAGAAGACAAGCCAAGAAAAGAGGACACAAGATGTGGTGCTAGCCAAGGACAAACCCCACAATGTGGGGAAACCCTTGATCAATTCTTCTTTTATGTTCTTCAAAGTTCAATAGAGAAAGAGAGAGAGAGAGATAGTACATTTACAATAGAAGTCAACACTTTGACTAATCTAGATCTAAGCATAGATAATCTCCTATAACGATGAGATCAGTTGAAGACATTCTGCTTCAACTGATTCTCCAAGGTGACAGCTTCACCTATTGTAGTGTTGCCTTTCATCCATTTGCTACACCTTACCGTGTAGCACCATCATGCTGCATCATGCATCATCATGCTTCTCATGACCACTATGCTGCCCATACAATGCTACCCATGATATCATCTATCATGCTACCCATTCATCATGCTGCCCATTCATCATGTAGCTCCTTGCTAATGTGCATCATCATCATTATGCTGCCCCTGCTAATGTGCATGATTATCATGCTACCCTTGTCATAAGACACTGAGTTCTATATCTCAGGATTGCTGTGTAACATAGTCCCTTCGTGCAATATTTTCATCTTCAGATCACTATTGTATTACACTATCCAATATGCTTAGAAAGATTATTTCTTTCCATAGATAGCCTTGGATTTACCACGCTGTCACCTACAAATTTGTATTACTACGGCTTCACTTCCATGTTGTTCATGACCTGTGTATTAGGCTACGGGTCAACATATTAGGGCCTCCATTTAATACATCTGGATAGCATAATAAGGGTCTCCCTTGACTGTGTTCAAGGATGTTCCTTTTGACTGCGTGTTAGGGTATCATAATGACCGTAGCTAGGTCCTTAGATAACTGCTACTATGGTTATGACTATGACTAGGTCTTCAATGAGCAGCGTATTATATTTCTCCATGAATAGCGTATTATGAATGTGGTTCCATATATGATGATAGAAGCTAGGTATATCCTTGCAGCTTCATATACCTGCTCCTTAATTCATACATAAAACCCAAGTTCTATTCCTTAGTCTTTCTAGTATATACTTGTACAAGATTCACATGGAAATCTTAGAGAGGAATGCGAAGTTCTATTTCTTCTATAACTGTGAGAATAAGTCTCCTTGACTATGTGTTAGGTGTCTTTATTGCGTCCATGGTAAACCGAATGAAGAGCCTTTTCTTGCTGCGTATAGGCTTCTCTTCCATAGATTTGTTTGGATTTAGGGTAAGCGTATCAGACTTTTGGATAGCGTAGATCATCCTTATATTCCTGTGTATTTATGACTACGTTCTCTATTAGTGCATCATCATACTAGGCCAGCATAATCCATAGTGTATCTACTTCTCCAAAAACCCAAGACGTGGAGAGGAGATCACTTGAAGAGAGTTTCCAAACGAATTCAAATCCTCTTCTATTTATACTAACATGTAGATGATGAATAGACACATCTATTGGGCTTCTGAGCCTACTCAAGTTGCTAGCCGGCTTGATGATAATTCCATAATCAAAATAAATTCATATCTCCATAAATACTTATCGGAATTGGATAATCTTTAGATCAATCCTACACTTCTCGATGAGAGGGATCCAATAAAAATATTAGTTGCCATAAATAAGCTGACCCACATGGAGTTTGGCCCTAATTGCCAATTTTAATAGTTTGAAACTCTTCTTAAGGGAAGCGTTTAGGGATATAAGAAAGGCCACAATAGTTGAGGTGGTTTTGGTGGAGAAATAAAGAGCTGCAACCATGTGTCATCAGTCTTAACTAGCACTAGAACCAAATTGATGTTAGACATTCCTAAAATAGAGGTATGTATTGGTGATCTTTATGTGGTTTTGATGTTGGGGATGGAGTCCTAGAAACGATATATTGTATTGGGCACTTGGTGGTTAATGGAGGGGAACGTGTAAGTGTCCAAAGTAGCCCTAGAATAGGAAAAAAAGAAGGAAATTGATAGTTGTGTGTTGGGTGAAGAGTTGATGGCCTATGTAGCACTTTTATACACTAAAGCGACCACTAGGAATGGTAGTTTGGTGGTCAAGGATTGGACAACCTAGAGGAGTAGGTTGGATCAACCAAAGCTCATTTAGCCTTCATATAACAACAATGGAAGACTATAGTGGGAAGAAGACCCTGAGTAGTTGAGGAGTAGCATTGGGTAGAGGGCATTGTTCACAAATTGAGTTGTGAACAACTCAAATGGAGTCTCGATGTGTTGATGTGTAGATGGACTTACGATTAGTGTGAGAGCAGGTGGATTTGTGTTGTGTGGCCAAGTGGACTTGGTTCATTGATAAAGGAAAAGTTTTGATAGTTGCAGATCAGAAGCCAAGGACCGATAGGACAAGATATGACATAGAGGCTGCGATTGTGCACTAGATTAGTGAGATTGTCATTGTACATTGTATTATTGTACTAGTGGATGTATGAGGGCCATTACCCTGGTATAGGAGCCCTAGAAAATTGTATAATATGTTGATAATATAATGATGTTGGGTTATGTATATTTTTTTATTGTTCTTATTATGCATGTGATTGATTTACTGGATTAATGCTCTATAAAGTAGATTTGTTGAGATTATTGGTTTGGTAGCATCAGTGATCTAAGATTCTATCCTAGACACGGGGGTCATGGAAATTCAATAGGGTGATTATAAGACACCACAAAAACATGTTGCCTCGTGTGCTTGGTCTTTGACATGTGCAGGTAATAGGTTTGCAGTCCCAAGAGAATTTTGGTGTTCTCATGACCTCTCCGTTCGATTACGTTCGTGCACTCTTCTAAGAGATCATCTCCCAATTGGAGCCAGATGTTACCCAACACTTGTAGGTAGTATCCATAGAAGAAAAATGTTCTCCTAGATGGTCCTTAGTTGGTAGCCAACAACCCCTTATAGCCACCAGATACTCAATGTGCCATTATCTCTACCACCTGAGACAGTCGTATGCTCCCTTGCACTTTCATTATGTAGCTAGGTATTTTTGTTTACTTATCATGGACACTTTTTGGCATGGATTAGTAGGGGGATTCAGTGGAAAGAGTGGCCTTGGCTTGTAATCTTGTCTCCTTTGTCTAATTTGATGGTTAACCTTGTATCCTAGTCCCGTGGGTTCTCCTTGATTGGCTACTAGATTTAAGGGTGGAACTACATGGGAAAACCCAATTTTGGTTGTGTGGTTTTGCTTCCCAACACCATACACATCACTCCCCTCCACTTATTATAACCCCATTCACCATATTTCCCATCCGCGTCAACATTTGTGCATTGGGTCCACAAGGAGTTAGCCTCCCCTTTCCCTCATCCACACCTTGGGATCTTGCCTGGAACGATGCCCTAGAGGTTGATGCAACTAAAAAAAGGGCATAATTTGGTCACTCTTTCTAGGAAATGTACCATAAAATGCAAAAGATGGTTGGGACATACAAATTTATCACATGGGAAAAATCCAAACGTGAGATCTAACCCTATCATCATGGCCATCACCCTGCTTCCTAGGGCCCCTCATATTGTTCCCTTACATCATTAAGGAACCCATGATTGTCCCAACCCCTGGTGGCCGATGAATTGCCCACCTTAAGGAGGTATTCACAACTATATCTTACATATCATGCTCTCATCCCCCAAATCCCTAAGTAGTTACAGAGGAAAAATCTATAAAAGGAAAAGGCATATGAAGAAGGGTGAAAAAACAAAGGTCAAGGTAACTCATGTACCATGATTTATCCCTCCTACAATCATATACCCAAGTGTGGGCTTCCCATATTTTATCTACCCTTATACAATGGCATGCTGCTTGGAGCCTTCCCCTAATGCCCCACTCCATTCCATCATTATTTCACATACCTTCTACGATTTGATGGATGTATCATGGACATGTCACCCCACTTAGAGGTTGAAACCACCTAATAGGGTCCTTGGTTAACCTTCTTCCTGAACTTGGAGACACTTGTACGTTCTAAAGCCCATTATGGAAGGGCGTGCCACTATGAAGTGTCCACTTGGTTCCATGATTGTAAGCTCATTTACTCAATTACACTAATGCTTGGCTATATTGGAAGGTGATGGGTCGCATTGGATCTTATACAAGATTACAGGTGGGTCTTCATCTAGGTTTTGTTCTTCCTATACGGGGTCCAATCCCTCCAAGGGGTTATATTGGCATTTGTAGGGTGAGCGTTGAGAGCCAAGGGTCTCCACCACATCAGAGAGAAGATTTCCATGTCATGGGATCCTTCAATTCCACTCATTACTTCCTCGTGTTCCACCGGGATGATTATGATGCACCTATGCCACCTTGTCCATTTGGGTCCATTCCTGCACCACACTCTTGTAAACTAATCTAGGGCCCAAATGAGGATGTGTCTCATCATGGGAGACAATGGGAAGGCTTGCATCATTCTTCTATCCCTTACAAATTGGATGTAGGCTTTTTCGATCCATTTGTAGAACTGTGAGGATGTTTTGTGTCCCCATAGCCACTTAGGGACACCACAAGTCATTTTCAAGGATATAAAGGGCCCACCCCCTTTATCATTATTTTTTGAGCTCATTAATTCATCTTGGCACATAATGGACTCCATTAGGCCTCCTCCATGGCCCTTCGACCTATTGGATTGATTATTTTTCCCTCTTGGGAGGCTTATTTTGTACTAAGGAGCTATCTTACCAATCTTATCACCAATGAATGTCATTTTTTCACATTATTTTATTAGTTGGGGCATTATAGTCCTTATTAGGGAAATTGAACCCCTTAGGGAGGATATATATTGATCATTTCATTTGATCGTCACCTGGTTTTGGACTTGTACCTCTTCTTGAGAATTTCGTTGGCCTTATTGAAGGACGAATTGGAATATTGATGCATTTCAATGATTGGAAGAGATTTTCTTTAATCTTGGAGCTTCGATTTTGTCTTTATTGATTATTGGAAGATTTCGCTATTCTTGTGTCTTTTCATGGTTTGTTTCTCATGTCTTGCACTTGTATACTGTATGGAAAAATTTCATTCATGAAGCTGGTGTAGCTACCTTGAAAGAAATGTGAATTTGTCTACCTTGTCTTTGTGAGGGATTTTTCATATGTTCATGCAAAGTATAGTGAATTATTTTCCTATGGGTATATGATTGCCTTGATAAGTCATCAATTGAAACTTCAAAGAAGTATAAATTTCCCTAGTAACCTAGTTGTTTCTTCTTGGGCCATATGAAGTTGTTGGGGAACTCCTTGATTGGGCATAAGCATATTTAAACATTAAATCGTATTAACTCCATTATCCCAATAGGATAGGCACCATTCTAGTCCTATGTGATCACCAAAACAAACATATTTCTCACCACTTTTTCTCTTTCTAGGCCCTAACCCTAGTAGGCTTCCTAGGGCATCACAAAAATTCATTGTAGCCATCGAAAGTTTTTGAAACTTGGTAAAGAATTGTGTTGGTGTGCCCTTGATAGGTCCTCCAATTTTCAAGCCATTTTGATGGTGGAATCACAAGTTATTCAAATCCTTAGCTCTAGAACTGTTTCTTCCTAGGCTTCCTTTGGTTAGTGGCTTCATTAAGCGTAATTTCATTGAAAATCCAAGTCAAATCCCATCTCTTTGATCATTTTCTCCTCTCTCACTTGGTCAAGTCCATTTGTTTGAAGTTTCACCGCAAACCCTTGACCTCATTTACTAGGTTTTCTTTGTGCTCCCACAACCTTGTCACTCCAATTCCACAAGGATTAATTAGAAACCCTATTCTTCTAGGATTCTTTGGTCTAGGGAACTTCTTATAAAAAAATACCCCTCAACCCTAGGTCTAGGTCTCCTTATATCCCTTCTTGGACAACCATTCACCTTGCTTCTAAAGAAAGAAATCCCCATCATTAGTGTCTCACCTATCAATAGGTTCTTGAAATCACTACCTTTACACCATTGATATGTTTCTCCTAGTGATTTCCCTAATAATGAGACTCTCCCATAGGTGAAAGTCCATAAATAATAGGGGAATTTAGCTAAGGTAACAGTGGACTATTGCTCCATTATTGCATCTTGACCTAGTACTGTTTGATAGGAAACCCTCCTCAAACCCCCTACTAGTTTGAGCAATAACGTTGTCCATGCTAATTCTTCTTGAGATTGGGTGTTAAAACTTTCTTTCCAATTCCTCCTAATTGTTATCTCTCAAATGCCACTTTTTAAAGGCATAGACTCCCATGGGCCATTGATTTCAATACAACCCAACATAGACTCCCTCTAAACTATCAACAAGAAAATTCTTTCTCAATCCCTTACTCATTCCAAAATCTCTCAAAACTTTGAAAGTAGGCCTTGACACTTTGTAAGCTAGGAAACTTTTGAAATAATAAAGCTTGTCATGAGACACCAAAACTAGCCTCCTCCACCACCTTGTCATCCCCTGAAATGTTCCATTATCTAGAAATAGGGTTTCAAGGAATTTAATAGAGGTAGAAATCTCTCCACTCTATATTTTTGGATGAGCACCATCTACACCACGATTAGAAAAGTGCACTCCCAGTCCCTTATGTTTAACTCGGTGTCAAATTTCTCAACATTTTAAAAGTAGGCTAGGACACCATGTTATCTAGGTAGTGTGTGAAAGAAGGAAACATGTTGCAGGGAACCATAAATAACCTCTTCCACCACCTTATTGTCCCTTAAAATGTTCTTTTGTATAAAAAAATGTTTTCAAGGCATCCTCCAAAGGTAGAAACCTCTCCACTCTAGACTCTAAGATGGATTTAGGTCAATAAGGGTCACACCCTAGTTAAATTTCTTATAGATAATCATTATACAAAGTAGTTGTCATAGATTTTAATAAGGTGGTGATTAATAATATACAATTCTTATGGGGACTCATCATAGTAACAACCACCTTCATCCCATGATACATGACATGAGAATTAAATGAATGAAGGTGAAAGAATGAGAGAAAAAAATAATGAATCTCTTGATTTCTAAGAGGATTGAAATTTTAAATTTTGTCAAATAATCTCAATAAGAAGTGAAACTAATGATGTTAGCTAAGTTCTTATTTAATTACATTTTTTTAACTAACACTAAAAAGACATGACATTTAAATATTTGAATGTGAAAGATTGAGAGAAAAATAATGAATCTTTTAATTTCTAAAAGAATTGAAATGTTGAGTTTTTTTAAATAATCTCAATAAGAAGTAAAACTAATGATGATAGTAAAGTTATTATCTAATTACATTTCTTAAGTAATACTAAGAAAGATCTAGACTCTTATGCATTAAATTGAGTTGATGTAACTTGGTGACTTTGATTGAAACTTATTACTCAAATTCATTAGAAATAGCCTTAGGCATGAAATATTTTTTGGTTATCCTCTTAATGATTGCGTTAAATACAACAAAAAAAATGTTCATGTTGTATACCATTATATGTCTATTCACAACTTATTTTTTATGGTTTATTTTTATAGATATTTATTTTCTTGATAAAATTGAACTTATGCTTGTGATAATTACCTTATGTAATTCTAGATATTCATAGAGAATCTATCAACTCAAAAGGCTTCCATATGATTTTTCATTTGTATTAATGATATCATGTTAAATTGAAAGATTTCATTCAATGTTCAAGAGAGTTGTCACACATAATGTCGGTAATGTTGATATATTTTGAACAATATTTTTTTCTACTCTTGATTGAATCTTTGATTTTATGAATTATTTGAATGCAGGACTCGTGATCTTTCCAGGCAAGGTAGTTTAAATGAAACAAAATTACTTATGACAACTTCGCTGAAGAGGTCACCAAGCTTCTTCACTTTTGATAAGCACTTTGAATACATTCGAGAAATTGGAAGAGGCTCCTTTAGTACGGTTAGTCTTCTCAATTCTTACCTTTTGTTGATGTTATTTAATGTTAGTATTGCTTACAAGCATTTCATGTATTGCAAACCATTAATTTCTGACTTATGGAATCTTGCTACAATGAAGACCATACTTATTTTTTTAGAATTTAAAAAGGTTTGATTCATAAGAGGATGAATATAAGTTGTGAACATTTAAATAGAAAAGTTTGATTATAGGAAGATGATGAAGAGTTGAGAGAATCTAAATAGATAGCCCATGAAGAAAATAAAAGGAATTGTTGTCGTTAGAGTTGGGTTAGGGTGTCCATAACTAGTTTCTAGAGAATTTTTTTTGTAGTTATAAAGAGTTATCTAAGAGCCAGAGTAGAGCACTAAAGTGTTCATTGTACATATCTACATGTGCCTTGGCTTATGTTAATGAGAATGAGTAGACCTATTTGATGAGCATAATACCAACAATAAAAGAGTCCCCACATATTGATTGATAAAAAAAGACAACTATACAAATAGAATAGAATTTATTGAACTGTACACATGTTTTGTGTTCTTTTATATTAACTATATCTATAATACAAAGCTAGGGATTATGATCAAGATTGACAAAGTCTCCAATAAAATGCAATGAAGGGGGAGGGTGCTCAATTTGGACAATTCCACATACAAAAGTGTATCAAAGTACAATGAAGATGCATTCTCACACATGTTCACTAGACTAAGTCTCACCAATTCATCCCTAAAAGGAAATCATCCCTAATTTATGTTGGAGATGGGGAAATTCTTGTTCAAATTATAACTCAGAGAATTGCTTGGATTGTTGCTTGGATTGATTGAACAAAGTTCCTTTGAGACCCAAGGAATTGGTCATGTCATGTTGTTTAGTGGATTTGGTATAGACATCAAGACTAATATCTCTAAGGAGAGGTTGAAAATATGGAATCATGGCCTTGAATGTGTGATTGGAACTGATTCTTGCGTGTGAGCTAGCTCAAATAGATTCAACAAATTGAAGTTCACTACAACATGAAAGCCAAGTTGAGTTTCAAGGTCCAACATAAATGCATTTGGGCCCTTTTGTTGTGTGATAATGTATGGACCATATCAAATGGAATTAACCCTATTATGTTTATTGTTGAAGGACTGATTGTCTAATTATAGCCAAAATTGATCCCCAACATGAAAATGTGGAGCAACTTGTCGTCGGTGTTTAGTTCCTTGTACTTAGCCAATGTTTGCTAAAGCATGATTGAATAATGTTGTGCATCTTGCCTAATTTTTTCACAAAATAAAATGTTTTTTCTCTGTAATTCCATTGTTGTGATGTGAATGGTGCTAGGAGTGCAATTGGAATATCATAAAGAGAAAGAGGTTAAGGGTAAAACAAAAACTCAAAAGGAGAGTGTCCTTTAGAGACATTGTTGGTTTTGTTATAGTTTCTCTACAAAATATACAAGTATTCATCCCGCCATTTATTCTGATGGTGTTAGATGCATCGAGCATGAATGAAGGTGTTATTCAAGTGTCACACAAGGACGTTTTTTTTTCTTACTTTGGACAAGGGCACCTGGTAAAAAATTTCATGACACCACCTTTTTGTGAAACTCATGAAATGAATGGTGAAACATTTCAATAGTCTGGGGGGTGTTGTACCCATTTTTTCACAAGTTTGAGGAAGAAATGTTAATTTGTCTTAAGGCTATATTGTTCTTTGCTTTGATAATTGCATATCTTCATTTACACATTAAATTCACCCCATAACATCATAACATTATTTGGATTTACATCATTTTTCAGCAACATATGCAACTATGTATAACAAACAATATCATCATCAATGTAGCGAAACATAAAGGAACAATAGAAGAAAAACATTCACACATAGAGACACCAGGATTGGTTGGAGACCATGGAAAAACCCACTATAGGGAAAACCATTTCAAATTCTTCTTCTTATTAGATTTTCATTGTATGATTCAGAAAAAGTGAGTACAGTGATCCATATTTTCATCCATACTACTATTGGGAAAAAATCAACTAAAAGAATCGATGAAATGAACCCAACAATTCTCATACTCAAAACCCTAATTTAGAAGCCTGTAATGAATTTTCATTATCTACAATCAACAAGTGAAAACTTTGGACAAATTAAATTTCAACCTTTAGGCCCTGGTCGCATGAAGGATTAATACATGAGAATGAGAGGTTCCATTCACTCCCTTGAGCCTGTAAGCCAATCACTATCATTGAAAGTATCCTTTGTCAAGCCAACGACTGTAATACAAAATCCTAGTTTCGAGTCGCATGGATGTGTGTGTGACTGAAAGGCTTCAATCACATCGATGTGGCTGCCAACGAGCAACTGTAGTTGATATATTTTTGTCATTCTTGCGACTGAGGCCCAAAACGCTAAAATAGAAATGTGAGCTTTGCAATTTATCCTTGTGCAAATCAATTCTCCGCAAACGTGGCTTAGACCTCTGTGAGCCAAAACAAAGAAGAGAATATTATAATGTCTCATGATGATGTCCAAATGAGGTTGAGGTCACTTGTATTTATAGCCTTTCAAGGGTGTCCAGTGTTCTAAAGGGCAAACCTGATCAAATATGCACATATGGGCTTATAATTCAAAAATACACTTTCCCTTGTCCAAATTTGATGATATTTAGGTCAATTTTGGTCCTCTCGAAAAGAGGAATTTAATGCAATCATCATATACATAAAATGAGTTTTCTAAAGTGGAATTTTGCCATAGTTTACAATTTTAACACTCCCCCTCACTAGGGAGAATTCCACCTACATCATGTCATGTGTATCCTCTAATCAAGTCATATCCAATCTCAAGTATCTCATTATAACGTATTGTCACTGTTCATCTTGATTCATCTCTTTCTTATTCCTTCTTATCTCTTGATTTTTCCTACTCATATGCTGAACATTATCAAATCTAAAAGAAGAATTTGACATTGAAGAGGAACCTAAGCTACCACCCTCTATTCATCGAGGATTCGGCTACCATCCAAAATCTCTACCAGCGGCGAGCCTAATGCTACCACCCGAGAAACATCAGTGAGGAGCCAAATCTATGACCCACATCAACAATAGGGAGCTTATCTCAATCTGGAACAACATCAAGAAGCTTAATCTCAACCCAGAATCTCATGGGGGAGCTAAACATCTACAACCCCATATCGAGCAGTAGGTGATATAGGGGATCACATCTCAACCCATCATATTTCTTACTAATCTTCCCAATAATGACCCTCAAGAGTCATGTCGTAGAACACCTACATCATAATTCGAGCTTGGGATAGATACCCAACTTACCAAATGGTAAATATCACATGCCCTAAGCCTCCTCAACCCATTAGCCAGATGGGGAGGGACAATCCCAACAAGCATAACTTGTGAGTATGATGCCAACTGGGGTATACTCTGCAAAGACCAAGATAGGGGAGCGACGTCTCCAACCATATGGGTAATAGATAGGGGTGATACCCTATTTTTTAGATATCCCTCAACCCCAGGATCCCTCCATCTCAATTCCATAGCATGGGAGCTCAAACAGCGGGGAAGAGTTAGCTCAATGTCCTCGATCAACGATGCTCTATATAGATCAAAAACATATCATCGTGATCATATTTGGTAATCATCATGTCTCAATAGCAACAGTCTCTTGTTCACACAAGTCATCAAATCAAATATCATATTAGAACAATATATATATATATATAATATATAGATATATATATGTATGTATGTATCACAAAAAGGATACCACATTCATCCTCCCTCTCATGGAGACAATAACCACAAGCCTAAGCTTGCCTCAATATATGAAGGCATCTCAGTCCCAACTATATACGATATTCTTTGCCAATATATTCCCACTATTTTTCATCATAATGTATCCATGTCATATCCAAAACCTGCTCAAACATGTCTCCAAAGAGCTTCTTCATCCATCCTCACAGCTAGCCATGCTAGCAACATCATACTCAACCTTCGTCATGCTTAAAGATACAGACTTATTATCCAAAACATCGTAGCAGATCTCATATAAGGGTAGCACCCAAATGTACTTATCTCATCAACAAAGATCCCAAACAACATCAATACATCCACTCAATGACATATCATAGGAAGAATGCCTTAGACCAAAAATAGATCATCCCATGCAAATTTCTCGAAGTGAGCTCGATGATAACTCAATGTGTATGAAGTGTTTTAATCATGGATTGACTTGGAATATATGGTTGGGAGTTCACATGGAACATCAATGCTTCAATTAACTATCAATAACTAAGTTAGGTTCAACAATATCTTGATATTTGATCGAAGTGTCCAAGGATTTTCTTTTCCACTTTTAATAGCTTCACTATATAGATTTTATTTTCCCAACTTCAAGACATTATAAATCATGCCATGTTTCTTCATTTCGAACTCTTACTTTGATCATCAAAGGCTTATTTCCTACCAAGAATAGACCATCTGTATATAAAACCAAAATCAAATCCATACCTTAGACCATTTTTGAAGTAGAGTTTAGATCGACACATCATTCTGGCTTCACCAGATAAATGTTAATGCAAAGATATTAGGATCAAGGAGCTTGCTTCATACAATGCTTTCTGCAAATATAACACTTTACCAAGGCAAAATGTTTAGCCTTATGCAAATCAAGATTGTGCAATAAAATCAAATAAGTCAACTTATCAAGCCTTAGACGCCAAATCAAAACTAATATCAAAATAATCATATCACTATAACAAATTATTTGGACTTGGTGATAGGTACAACTCACATCAATTTTTGGCTTCATCTATTGACATGCCAGCAAATTGTCATTTACCAAGAAATATCAAACCAAACTTCATCAAATCATCCTCATGATCATAATATAAATCATTTCTGTCACTAGATGCAAATGCATACACCAATTGTAAGTCATGTAGGTTCCATCCATTTATTGTGAGACCACTTCATACTCAACCACAAATGTTTATACTTCAATTATTGTGCTAAGGTCAATACAAAACCGTTATTGAATACCAATATTAGTCACTGCAAGTTACTATGCCCATATTGTGTTGTTATCAAGGCAAATCATAAGTTGTCAAATCAAATAATTAGTCATTAGGTCAAAGCCCAAATTTTCTATCATAGTGAGATCTATAGCCCAAAACATATCTCAACATCAAGTCAAAATTATATATCTTTACCAAGCATCATGTCAAAAATCCAAACACTATTCATCTATATCAATCAACCAAATCTAGTCAAAGCCTTGTAATTCTTATCAGTTACAGCCATACACAAGACACAATGGTTAAATCATAATGACATATTGATACACATATTTTGGTCCCCTACAAACACAAGTTTTGTCAACACATTCACATTCTCTATAGTAAGTCAAATTTTCAAACATCCTTGCGCATAGAACTTTCCATTTTCAGCTCCATGTCTTTAGGACTATCATCCTTCAGGTGAACTTCTGATCTCATGCACAAAGATTCACTTCAAGCAAAACTACATCCATAGGCCTTATTTTGTGTATTTGAGAGGGTACAATCACACCCTTAGGCTTCCTTCTATGCTTTTGAGGCTTAGATTAAGGAAAACTTTCTTCTTAGACCAAAACTTTGTTGTAGACCAACAATATCAAATATTTGTCTATTCATGTCCATAGATATTACTTCAACAATAAAGAGTCTTCTATACATATAATGCAAATGATAATAGGTGTAAGGATATTATGGAGACATTTTCCTTCTGAATGAGTAGCCTCTTCAACCATTATTATTCAAGTCATCAACCTATCTATAATATTGTCATGCATCAGCAGATCATGAAATCGAACTATATTAGGTTCTAAAACATATATCCAACATGGCCATAACATGTTATCATTAGCTACATCATCATCAAATCATGACATCAATATTTCATCAAGGGTTGGTGTCAAATTGCTAATATGAATATTCTTGAAGAATCATGATCACAACATTACTTCTTTGTCACGTAACTCAATCCATCAAATCAGGGCATTCAATTTTACCATATGCCATAATTACTAAGCTCATCAAAACCTAACTACGGTCAACAAGAATATCATGAATATCAGTGTCATTGTTACACTTATATCATCATGGTTACTGTTACCACTTAAACTAGTAGGGGTCCTAGGAGGGGATCCTAAAGGGAAAACTACTAGGTCAAGGGAAACATGGAGCAATATCCCATCGTCACCTTAGCCAAAGATCCCTACTCTTTACGAAATTTCATCAATGCTAGTAGGGGTCCTATTAGGGGATCCTAAAGGGACAACTACTAGGTTATGGGAAACAATGGAGCAATAGCCCATTGTCTATCTAAATATCCGTACTCTTTACAAACTTTCACCTATGGGAGGAGGCCTAATATGAAGTGAATGACCTAAATAAATGGGTTAATAAAGGGAAAAGAGTGATTCCTAAAGACATATTCACAAGAGAGACTCAAATTGTGGTTTGCTTGATTGAAAAGCAAGATGTAAGGCTCTCTAAGAAGGGATAGAGTTCAAAAATTAGACTTGTAATAGATGGGCCTAGTCCAATAAATATTTGTGGAAACCTAGATTCTAGGTGGTCCTTGTGAAGTTGTCCTTAAGAGGTTGCATGACCATATGGGACCAAGTGGACCCAAAATTAGGTCAAGTGAGAGGGATTGGTCACTCAAGGATGGGCTTTACCTTATTTTTGAAGAGAAGAGGATCAATGGAAAAATATTCTTGGAATAGAATGCAATGATCCAAATGAGGCCACTAGCTAAGGGAAACCTAGGGTAGGAAATGGTCCTCTAGTTAGGGATTGCAATATCTAAATATCCCACTGTCATATTTGATTCAAATTTGAAGGGCCTCTATATCAAACCCCAACGCAGTTGTGGACCAAAATTTGAAGTGTTTGGATGGCTAGATTGCGAGATAATTGATTCCCTAGGTGACCTATGTAGGATAGACCTATAAAGAAAGAGATAGAGGTGAGAAAAATATGTTTTAGGGTGATCACCTATGGAGAAATAGTGGCTAATCCTTTGGGAGAAATGGATTCAAGATGAATTCAATGCTTGGGATGGTTTCACTTCATCAAGGAGGCCTTTAGAACAATTCCGCATCACAATTAGGGCATGAGACAATTGCTTCAAGGTACTTATACTTCAATGTGCAATATTTGATGACTTATCAAGATAAAAATATCTTTAGGAACATTCACTTATTCAGACATGGTGAATGACACGATGCCACACTATAAAAATACAAATTTCCACCATTACACATAAGAAAAGCAATAAATTTCAGCCTAGTATAGCAAAATTCCCCAACGACATGCATGTGACATAATAAAATGATAAAATAACATTGAAATAAAAATTACGTGTGAGAAAAAGTATATCCAATCATCATCATATGTCAATATAGAAGCTCCAAGACACAAATGAAGAGATCCAAAAATCAAAATTCATCCATCCATCCAATTTCGTCCTCTAAAGAGAATAGCAAAAATCTCACAAGTGAATATAATCCAATCCAAGTGATGATGAGAGAATGAATAAACTCGTCATCTATTTATACAATTCCTAATGAACTTGATTTAGCTAATTTTGGCCTAATGTAGCCCCTAAAATAAAATAATGTGCATAATAACAACCTTTTGGTGACAAGCCCACCAAACTAGCTCAATAACAAAGAAGTAAGCCTCTCAAGAGGGTCAAATGATCAATAACATGTGTCGTTGGTCCTTAGAAGAGGCCTAATGAAGTCCATAGGATCCATAATGTGAAATAGAACTCCCAAAATTAGTGGACAAGGGATTGGCTCCTTGTTCTCCAAGTAATAAACTTGTGGTGCTCCCAAATGGATATGGGGGCACACAAATGTTCTCATGGGTCTCCAGATAGACCGATTATGCGTGTATACCATATGGAAGGGATAGCATGATGGTATAAGTGATGATATATCATCATATATATATTGTACCATCTTCTAAGTGTATGGTACAAATGTGGAGCCAACTGGGAATGGTTAACTAGGTTCATCTTCCTTGTCCAATAGGTGAACCACGAACAATCTTTGAATGACTTTGGGGATCCATGGAATTTTGTTTGTTGTTGTGGAGTCACATGGCTCTCTACACACACCCTACATTTTCCAATGTAGCCCTATGGAGGGTTAGGACCCCATATAGGGAAACCAAAGCCCAAATGGAGACCATTTTCAATCTTGCATAAGATCCAATGCATCTCCTTGCCCTCCAATACACCAAGTCATTAAAGAAATCAAGTAAAAGAGTTTACAAACCATGGAATGTTGATTTCTGGTAGCATAAGATGTGCTCTAAGTCTCAAATTTTGTAGGGAGGCTTAGACACTCTCCAATACCCAGAAATAGTTTAGGGAAATTCGACCCAGAGACAGTTTTATTAAAATAATTAATTATTTTTAATGGGTCCCTAAGTATAAACTTAGAAAATTAAAAATATTAATGGGTATTAATCTAATTGTGGGTGTAACTTCTATAAGAATACGAGGATGAAGCTAAAATGATCTTATCCATTGATTAAATTTTAATCTGGGTTGTTGAATGTCAACAAGAAGATTATTCAAGGAAGCTTAAGGGTCATTTGGAAAACACACTGAGAGATCAAGAGATTGAATTTTTGAAGTGAGAAGTTCTCAGGAGAAAATTATGATCGAGTAGATTTCTTGTAGTGAGGGGCAGTGAGTATCTAGAAGAAGGAAGTTTTCCTGGGCTAGAGAGTATGCGGTAGAGAGAGGGTAGAACAATGTCCAGAGAGAGGTAGATGGTGGCCCACGTAGAGTTGACCCAGTGGAAGCGCAGGCCTTAGAGGGAAATCGAATTCCAATTGAGGAAATCAAGTTTCTATAGCCAGAAGCCAGGGTGTGAGACCTTGAGGTAGAGATTCAAATTTTCCAACTAGCAGAGGGTCCAGAGGAGCAACGTGATACCCAACAGAGATGATGCAGGGACTATGTAAGAGTGATGCATTTCTACATAGAGGCTCCAGTTCAGTGTGATCAAACTCAAATTATCCTAATGATAGGGTGAGATCATTTCACCATTCATTTTGTCCAGTTTGTCTCTGTATCAGATTGCTAGTTGAGAATCCAAGAATTGTACTTATATTTTCTCATGCATAGTAATAGAACCCTCAGATCTAGTGTGTCGATTTTCCCACATCGGGTTTTTTTGGGGACATTTGTCCAAAAATAACAGTGTCAATTTTGTAATATTTTCTTCCTTGCTCAGCATTTTGTTTCCACATAATATTTAATTAAGTGAAGGCTGCAATGTATGTATTACAATATTTTTTGTAGGAAACAACAAGTAATTTATTTAAAGGAATTGAACACATAGGAGTAATATCATCGGTTGATGAAATAGGGATTCTGGTTGTGGAATTTTCACATGGTATCAGAGCTAGAGGTGGAACAAGAAGAGCAGTGCTAGAGAACTCAATGATGAGTAGAAGAGGGAAATCAAAAAGTTGTAGGAGCAGCAGTTCAAAACCCCAGAGGGTTTGCGCAGTTCTTAGTTGGAGGGCTGAAATTTTGAGGTAGTCTCTCTCCGAGAGAGCTGATGAAGAGAAGGTATTCCAGATTGAATTTTTGTTGGGATAGAGGGAGCAGCATTGAAGCCTCAACATCAGGAGAGTTGGTGGGATGCATATTTTTTTGCAGATAGTTTGTCTGGGAAGATGATCTGAAAATGGAAGGTACCTAAAAGGGGTGCAAGGTATCCATTTTCATTTATGTAAATGAGTGAAAAAATACTCCAAGTTTAAATTTGAAAATGTGAGAACTTCTTATTTCTAATACAGAGATAGACTTTAGGGGCATTTACTGGATATGTTACCTCTAAAGAGAGGATGAGATCTAGAAGCTACCTGGCCCTCTACAGACTCTACCTAAAGAAATAATAGAAGTAAACACTCAGATTTAATTAAAAAAACCTTGCTTGAACTTGACGTTATGCGGAATTTTAGCTTAAAACAAGTGTATGTGTTGATTTGTTTTCATATGTTTAAGTGCTTTAACTTGATTTGTTTCAGCCGATATTAAACAAATATATCAGACATATAAGGTAGCAAATAAACATCACACATAACAACAAATTTAATAAGGAGTTCACCCCGATCTTGTGGGTTACGTCTCCTGTGAGCTCTAGTCAACTTGACTTGACTCTTTGGAATTATGGCTTGAATTCTTTTATAAGTTCCACAATCAACTCCAGAAGGTTACTGACTGAACCTATGGGCTTAGAAAAACCATATACATCCCTGTCCTCTTTGTGCAGGTAGATCTAGCCTCCCTTGGACTTGATTCCTTTAGCAAGTGCACTAAGCTTCCCTGAACTTCTTAATGGCATAAACTCATTCAGAATGGTTCAAATGTCCCTGAAACCTCTACTATTGTCTCCAGAACATATCTAACATCAATAAATGACTATTCAATTGCTCAAAACGAGCACTGCATCCATGATCTAGGCCTTCCTCTATCATTGGCTCTGGGGTGCCTGAAACTTCCCTTCAACATCTCAGCATTTAGAAGTCTCCAAATGGTTCTGAAAACACCTTAATTGATTCAAAAGGTTCATTATAGTAGAAATAGGCTTTTGTTTCACCTCCAATGGCTACGCACAACCCAATGCAGCTCCAACACTGAACAGGCCCTGGTGGCTCTTGGAACTTTCCTGAAGCAAAAACACCTGAAGATGACCTTTGTTCATTGTGAAACCTATGCCAATGGCTCTAGAAGGTTGAAGAGACCCAAAATAAAAAAAATGTTCATTTCAAAAGGATTTTCCTAGCCAAAGTTATGGCCCTTTTCACTCCATTGCCTGTCTAAGCCTTAATTAAATCCAGTTAACTTTAGTGAAGGCCAAGTTAGGCTCGCCAAAATTGGAGCCACCACCAAATTTCTCGCTAACTAGACCATGACTGCCAGAGCTAACTACCAAAAAAACCTGTGCATATGACCAGTTCTGGCAGACTGATGGTTTGCATCGGATTTCATGTCAACAATTGGTTTAATGACCAGCTCAATCGAGATTTGCACCTTAACATGTGACCACTTGCTAATGGCTATCCACGTTAACTGCCAGAGTTTAGGTGTTTAGCCATGGTTTTGGGGCCACGGTCTTGTGGAGCGGGGGCTGGACTTTAGGGGTTGGCCCCCTTTTGGCTTGCCATGAAACCATATTCAAACTTTATTACCCGTTTTGTCCGCCAACATATCACGACCTACCTAGTGGTGCAATGGTAACCTGTTTCGTTTGTCTATGGGAGGTCGTTGGTTCGACCCACAAATCTGCCAAAAATTTTAATATACCCAAACGTTCACCCTCTTGGGACCACATGGTAGCTTTCGGGGTTGCCACATGGCACCCTTCTATTGGCTACCAGAAATGGAATATTCCAAAGGAATATTCTGTGGAATATTCTATTTTATTTTTTTTTTAATTTTTTTAATTTTGTTTTAATTCAAGAAATGGAGGATATTGGGCAATTTTAAAATTGGAATAACTTCTGCATACAGAGTCCATTTTTCAAACTGTTCACAGCACCAGAATTAAAGACGAGACTTATCCGGTCATTCAGGTTCCAACCCAATCTGAGCACTTTCAAATTTTAGCATTTTTCGACACTTGGTCTTGAGCTCCTGATCAACAGAAAATCATCATAAGAAAGAGGAGAAGCATGACTAAGGGAATTTCTTCCTCAGAGAATTCTTAGCCAACGAATTCAAATTCTCTAGAGCTTAGCAACAACTAGGGGAAACAATTTTACTAGCTCTAGCAGGGAGTGCATAGGCTAGCCCAGCAGTAACACAGAGGAGAGAGAAGTTCATTTGACTTTCTATTTTTGGCAAAGATGGTAGTAGTGGACTGAGAGATCAGGATAGGTTGGATGGTGCATCCAACTATGTGATCTAGAAGGCAAGGATGTCGTGCCTTCTGGAAGAGAATTTTCTCAAGATCTACGTCGACAACATGGTAGCTGAGCCCGCGGATCCAAATTCGCTCAAGATGTAAAAGGGAGAAATGATGAAGACCAAGAGAATGATCCTCGACAGAGTGAAGGATCATATAGTCTGTCAAATCACTGGCAAAGACACTGCCAAGGAGATGTCGAATGCCTTGTCGACACTATATCAGGGATCTTTTGAGCATCGAAAGATCTACTTGGAGTAGAAGATGAAATCCATGCAAGGGCAGAAGGGGGGATGCGTTGATCCATGCCTCAGGAAGCTTCAGAAGACCTGAGATGAGTTAGCAACTATGGGGTCAATACGTCAGGGTTTCGAGATGGTTAAACTAGCCCTCAACTCAGTCTCAGAGGAGTGGCAGGTCTTTTTCCAAAGCATCCTAGGCAGCGCTACTTTTCCAAACTAAGATGAAATGTGGGCAGCTCTTAAGCAAGAGGAGATGAGAAGGGACTTAGTCAAAGTGTAAACTTGATGGAAGCAGAAGAAGTAGGTCGAAGCCCAAGGAGGAGCAAGAGAATGCAGCCCTCACATCCAAAGGGCAGTAGGAGTAGCGGAGGCAGAAGATGGATGTCTCAAAGATCGAATCCTTCAAGTGTAGTGAACTTGGTCACTATGCAACACAGTGTACTCTCAGGAAGAAGGAAAAATATGAGAAGCATGATCTGAAGGTTGTAATTGTGAATATCGAGGAGGATGAGTTTTCCATGATAGCCAAGATACCTCTAGGAGGGAGGTGGGCTGATTTAGAGTTGTAGTTAGAAAGAGCTACATATGGGCAAGATCCTTAAGGAGCCCATCTCATGGATCAATTGCTTGCTATGGGAGCCCAAAATAGAGGTAGCATGATGGACTAGGCCAGTTGATGCAAAGGTGTGTAGGAGTGATAGTTGGAGTGGCTAGTAGCGCAAAGCAGAGTTGAAAACAATGCAAATGGCACAGATCAGAGGTCAACACCAACGCAAAGTCTTCAAAGGGTCAGCCTAGAGACTAGCAGTAGTCAAACTCCAGCAACGAGATGCATAATACTAAACACCAGTTTAGTAATTTGGGATGCTTTTCCCGTTTCTGATGTAGTAGCAAAAACAATTGGAGAAGGTTATAGTCCAGATGCAGTTGGCAGTGGCAGTGCCAGAAGAAGCACGGATGCAGAATTGAGAGGGAGTTGCAGTACAGATGTAGTGTTGATAGTGGCAAGGTCAACAACAATATAGTTACAACATTTGCGTTGTAGTTGGTGGACAGGATGTAAGACATCAACAATGCAAAAGGAGATGTTACAGAACAAAGTGATGCTTAAACAAGTTGCATGGTTAGAACACATTCCTCGCTAAGAGGGAGTGTTGATTTATGGTAGCATCATATGTGCTCTAAGTCTCAAATTTCATAGGGAGGCTTAGACACAGGTATTCTCCAATACCTAGAAATAGTTTTGGGAAATTCCACATGGAGATAGTTTTATTAAAATAATTAATTACTTTTAATGGGTCCCTAAGTCTAAACTTAGGAAATTAAAAATATTAATGGGTATTAATCTAATTGTGGGTGTAACTTCTAGAAGAAGATGAGGATCAAGCTAAAATGATTTTAGCCATTGATTAGCTTTTAATCTAGGTCGTTGAATATCAACGAGAAGATTATATAAGGAAGCTTGAGGGTCATTTGGAAAACACATTGAGAGATCAAGAGATCAAATTTCTAAAGTGAGAAGTTCTTAGGAGGAAATTTTGATTCAATAGATTTCTTGCAGTGAGGGGAATTGAGTATCCAGAAGAAGGAATTTTTCTAGGGCTAAAGAGTATGAGGTAGAGAGAGGGTAGAACGATGTCTAGAGAGAGGTAGATGTTGTGCCACGTAGATTTGACACAGTGGCAGCATAGTCCTTAGATGGAAATTGATTTCCTACTGAGGAAATCGAATTTTAGTAGATGGAAGTCAGGATGTGAAGCTGAGAGGCTGAGATTTAAATTTTCCAGCCAACAGAGGGTCCAGAGAAGGAGCAGTGTGATACCTAACAGGGGTGACGCGGGAACTATGTAGGAGTGATGCAGTTCTATGCAAAGGCTACGTAGAGGGTACACGAGGACTCTAGTTCAGCATGATCAGACTCAAATTCTCAGAGTGACAAGGTGAGCTCATTTCACCATTCATTTTGTCTAGTTTATCACTATATCAGATTGCTAGTTGAGAATCCAAGAATTGTACTCATATTTTCTCCCACATAATAATAAAACCCTCAGATCTGGTGCACTGGTTTTCCTGCATTGTGTTTTTTTGGGGACATTTGTCCAAACATAAGTGTCAATTGTGTTGTATTTTCTTTCTTTCTTAATCTTTTGTTTCCACATAATATTTAACTAAGTGAATTCTACAGTGTATGTATTATGATATTTTCCATAGGAAACAACAACTAATTTGTTTAAATGAATTTAATAAATAAGAGTAATATCACCAATTACTACAGTAGGGATTTCTGTTGTGGAATTTTCAGATGGAAAATAGGTGGGCACTTCATTATGGAATTCCCTTCCATAGTAGGCTTTGGCATGTGTGAATGTCTCCAAGCTCAATGGGGGGTTAACCAAGCACTCTAGTGTGAAAATTCCAAATTGGAACCCTATTGCAACAACTGATATTATTTCTCCTAATTGTTAATTAATTAACAATTTATCGGCTATGACAAATATTGAAATAAATACATTACAATATTCACAAATAAAATACTATGAAAAATTAATGCGCTCGAAACTGAGAGATGCTAGCACACAAATAAAAAATAACACAATTGGTTTTGTACAAAAGTCCCTGAAAAAACCCAACTTGGTAAAATCGATGCAACAGATGAGTGTTTTATTATTATGCAGCAGTGAGAAAAGATGAGTGCAACTGGATTTCAAAATATGGAAATCCTATAGAGAAAATACTGGCAAAAATCTAGTGAGGAATTTTCCTCACCCACAGGAAAATGCACAACACAACTTGCCTTTTGAAACTCAGCCATATGATCCTCTGCATCAACCTCTATGTAATCTACTAGATGTCTAGCCTCAGAATGGTCTTTGATGAAATAATTCTACCTTCTACTCACTAGAAAGACACTTCTCCTGCACTCTAGGACTGCTTCCCGACCTTTGGAACTGAAAATGTCAATTCCTCTCAACAATTTGATTTCGCCTCTTGAAGTTGTTGCACTGCCCCTATATCATCCTCTCTATGGCTCTTCTTCCTCTCTGTAAATGAACTTGTTGGATCTAGAATGCCTCCTCTAGCCTCACTATCTCTGCCCCTCTCACACTTCTTCGATCTTTATCTCTCTCTTTGGAAACTGACTGTTGCTACTTTGGAAATCGATATGCTCATAAATCTAATTGTTGAAGTGTGTTCTCCATCACCAAATCAAGCTCCTCTTATAATCCTTTGTTGGAGCACCAACGACCAAGATTAAAACATAATCAATGGATAGGATCATCTTTGGATCGATTTGTGTGTCTCTAGATGATTCTTCCCTTGAATTAATTAATAATGATTAATTAACCATATTCCCTAAGTTTAGATTTAGGAAATATTTAAAAGTTGGTTAATAATCTAATTAATTCATTTGTAGGTGGGATTTCCAGAAATGATTTCTGGGTTTTGGAGATCTCATGTATTCTAGCCTCTCCACAAACTTTCAAGGATATAACATATTCAACGCTATAGTAACTAACACTCACTATTAGCGAGAAGTGTGTTCTAATGCTACTGCACACCCTATAGTAGCTCCCTGTCTCTGCATCATCTCCTGTCACGCTGCTAATATCTGGTCATACTGCCAACCAACTACTACACAACTTTGATATACACTAGATCTTTGTTTCTGCTAACACTATCTTACTACTGCCAACACTACATCTGCACTACAACTCCCTCTCATCCATTGTTTCCGCAACGACAACATCTGCAATTGAAAAGAATCCAAAGTATTGAATCAATTGTGATCAATATGATGCATCTGTCTCCCAAGTCTCTAACTTCTACTAGTATATGCACTGTCACTGAAGGATTTGTGCTAGTTTTGACTCTGCACTATATCAATTGCACTATTTCCAACTATGCACTACGCTCCCTAGCATTTGACTACTACTAGTCTCTCCAACTGTCACTTAATCTCTGAATGCATCAACTGCCACTAATCCATTGTGCTATTGAATACTATGGGACCTCGTAGCAAGGTATTGATCCATGAGGTGGAATCCTCAAGGATCTTGCTTATCTGAAGTGCTCTGGGGCTACAACACCAAGTCACCCCACCTCACTCCTAGGGGTATATCGGAAAACATAGCAAAGTCTTCCTCCAATATGGAGGAAAGCCTATCAATCTCTGTTGAAGCTACCTGTTGGTCCTGCTTCTCCTCCTTGTCCTCCTTCTTAAGAGGACACTGGGTACTGTAGTGACCAAGCTCACCACATCTAAAGCACTTGACGTTTGACAGGTCCTTCTTTTTCTTCCTTTGTTCCCACTGTCCCTGAATGGGACCCTTTGTTGTAAGGGCCACTTTCTCGTCCTCCTTCACCATTTTTTATTTATTATTGTTGCCACTGATGGAGCTCTTCAATAGAGCATTTGAACTCCTCTTGCTGAAAATTGGCCCACATCCTGTTCCACCTTGGCAAGGTAACTCTGCCTAAGATACTTTGGACGAATACCTTCCACTCCTCTGAGACACTGTTGACTGCCAATCGCACTAGCTCCATGAGTTGAGTCACTACCCTAACAACTGACAACTAGTCTCGGACCTCTTGAATCCTGGTGAGGAAGGGATCTATGCTTTCCCCCTTCTACATCCTGATGCATCTCATCTTCTCTAAGTACATCTTTCGCTGTTTGGAAGTACCATAGTATATCTTGGAGAGAATCTCCCACATCTATTTGGTCATTCCCTTGGATGCTATATGTGAGACAATATGATCCCGAACCCCATCTAGGATCAACCACTTTGCCCATGCCATCTCCTTTCTATACTCTTTCAACTGATCTTCATCCATAAGAACTAGTACCACTGCATCAATATAAGATTCCAGGCCATATTCATCTAGAAGGATGGACGTCCTTACCTTCTAGATGACGTAGTTGGAAGATCCATCCAACCTATCTTGATCACGAAGCCTAAGGACGTCCTTGCCTTCTAGATGATGTAGTTGGAAGATCCATCCAACCTATCCTGATCACGAAGCCTAGCAAAGGTCATCCCAATGATCTATCGAAAACTTCCTCTTTCCTTCTACTCAGTTGTTGCTATATTATATTCACTCCCTTCTAGAGTGAGAAGATCTTCTCACAACGAATGTCAATCTGCATGGAAAAATCGAACTTCTTGAGACTAGAAGTTCCTTGAGGAAAATTTTCCCTCTGTGTGCACTCTTCTCTCTTCCACCCTGATGTTGAACCTGGTCTAACAAACTTCTACAAAAACCACTGCATCTAGCTAGAGATTTTTCCAACAAAATATTTAGGCTTCTCCCTCTACCTCTAGAATCACTCGATCTAGAGAGGTCGAATTTTTCTTCCCCTCACTCAGGAAAATCAAAACCCCACAAGTAAGTCAACCTCTTTGCAGAATGACTATGTTGCCCTTGGGAATTTCAGGAACTTTCGCCCTCTTCCCACACTGAGCCGTGAAATTCCTTTGTTTCACCTCTGACCTCTTTGGCTGATCAACTACGCTCAGATACCATGTGAAAATTCCAAAATGGAACCCTATTGAAGCAACTGATATTATTTATTCTAATTGTTAATTAATTAACAATTTATCTGCTATTGCAAATATCGAAATAAATACACTGCAACCTTCACAAATAAAATATTGCAGAAAAATAATGTGTTGGAAATTGGGAGATGGTAGCGCACACATAAAAAATAACAAAATTGTTTTTGGGCAAAAGCCACTGGAAAACCCAACTTGGGAAAACCAGTACAACAGATTAGGGTTTTATTATTATGCAATAGTGAGAAAATATAAGTACAGCTGGATGCCAAAAACTAACAATCCTATAAAGAAAAATACTGGCAAAAATCTAGTGAAGAATTTTCCTCACCCCATAGGAAAAATCCAAAGAAGACTTTCCTTTTGAAACTCAACCCTCTGACCCTCTCTGTCAGTCTCTGTGCAACTTGCTTAATGTCTAGCCTTAGACTGGTCTCTAATGAAGTCGTTCTTCCTTTTGTTCACTGGAAAGATGCTTCTCTGGCACTATGGGACTCCTTCCCAACCTCTAGAACTAAAAACATCAACCCCTCTTAGAAATTTGACTTTTCCTCTAGAAGCTGCTACACTTCCCCATTTCCAACCTCTCTGTGGCTCTTATGCCTCTTTGCAAATTCCCTCACTGGATATAGAATTCCTTCTCAAATCTCACTGTATCTACCCCTCTCACATTGCTTCGATCTCTGGCTCTCTCTCTGGCAACTGATTGCTACTACTCTGGATGCCAATTTGCTAAAAAATCAAACTACTAAAGTGTGTTCTCCATCACCGGATCGACCTCCTCTTATAATGCTTTATTGGAGCACCAACGATCAATTAAAACATAATTGATGACTAGGATCATTTTTGGATCAATATGTGTGTATTTCTAGATGATTTTCACCTTGAGTTAATTAATTCTGATTAATTAACCATATTCCCTAATTTTAGACTTAGGAAATATTTAAAATTTGGTTAATAATCTAATTAAGTCATTTCTATGCGGAATTTCTAGAAGCGATTTATGGGTTTTGGAGATATCATGTATTCTATCCTCTCCACAAAATTTCAAGGCTAGAACACATCCAATGCTACAAAAACTAACACTTATTAGGTGGTTTCTACTTCTAAAGGGGGTGGTATGTCCATGGTACATCCTTCAAATGGTGTTGGCATGTGATAAAGTGATGGAACATAGTAGGGGATGAAAGGGAAATCCTGGGTCACATGCCATGGTACAAAGGTAGCTAATGAAAGGGAAGCCCATACTTGGGTAAATGATGTGTAGGAGGGAGTAATCGTGGTACATGATTTACCCTGACCTTGATTTTTTCACCCTTCCTCATATGCCTTTTTCCTTTTATGATTTTTCTTTGGTTAACTGCTCGAGGCTCAAGGGAATGAGAGCATGATGTGTACAGTATAACAGTGTATACCCCCTTTAAGGTGGGGAAGTTCATTTCCCACCAGGGGTTGGGACAGCCATGGGTTCTTGAATGATAAAGGAGGCTCATCTAAGGCCTATAGAAATCAAGGTGATGGCCATGGAAGGGGGTAGAAATCATGTATTGGCTTTTTCCCATGTGCTAAATGTGTTTGTCCCAAACATCTTCTACATTTTGTGGTACAATTTCCTATTGAATGTGGCCAATTATGATTTTTCTTTTATTTTCTTTTGCATCAACCTCCAGGCATTGTTCCATGCTAGACCCAAGATGTGGGAAAAGGAGAGGGAGTTTCTAACCCTTTGTGGACCCAGGTGGGAGGAGTGTTAAATGGGATTATAATGAGTGGGAGGGGAGTGATATATGTGGATTAGGGAGTGGGACCATGCAACCAAAATTATGGTTTCCTATGTACCATCCCTAAATCCCAAAGGTCAGTAAAATAGATCCCATGAGACTAAAGAGACCTAGGGTACGAGAGCACAGACCTAGTCCACTCTTTCCTTCGAATCCCCCCACTAGTCCATGCCCAAGAGTTTCCATGATAATTAAACTAAAATAATCAATCACCAAATGAAAAGGCATACCTTTAGGTTTGGGAGGCCACCTTCAAACATACGATAATGACAGATGGGTAAGGGACCACATGGTTGGCTCAAGTGGCAGAGAAATGGAACCCTGAGCTAGCTAGTGGCTACAAAGGCGCTGCTAGCTAAGGACCATCATAGAGAATTTTTTTCTCTTAGGGATATCACCCACAAAGTGGTGGGTAACAATTACCATGCTTATCACAAATATTATGAATAGTATCAAGTTACATTAGAATCAAGGAGCTAACCTTCTTTATGGGATCAAGATATCCAAAATGATAGAAAACACTAAGTATATCAATATATCAAAGATAAATATTAAGTAGCTTCATAGAATCAAGAAGTTCATCATCTCTAAAGGGTAAGATACTTGTTCACTACCAAATGCATCATTTTATCATAGGTAGCATGAATCAAACTTTCTTTCATATGCATACATGAGCCATTTGTGAATGTGATATACTCATCATATCTTAGGGCTTACCTTGCCATCTAATATTGCAGTTGAGACATAACATTGAAACAATACACCATACGTACCTTGTACTATTCAGATACCTGTGTACCTTCTTATTTGACATTGGCAACAGGAGATCTTTGTCAACTTCTTTGTTATGGACAACTGTAGCTCTTTTCTTCTAGCACTAGACACCTTTTCTTGCATTTCAGATGATCCTAAAAAAGGATCCACTTATCACATCTCACCAAGAAGTTAGAGGTATTCAAATATTCACATATATATGTAGGAAGTATAAGTAATAATCAAAACAATAATCAAATCAATAAGTCTACACAAAATTAAAGACATAAAGGAGCACCATAAATAGAAAAATACTTATCTTCCATGAGAGGTGATCATCTCCCTCTTGAACCAACCTTCAAGAGCCATGACTATCCATTGAACATATAAGATTGTTGCCTTCAATATATTTACCAACTTCATCAACAACCAGTCCTAATAGAGACTATCCCATCTATGGCTTCATCAAATCTGTCATCTTCAAATTAACCATGCTAGGGGTTTTATATTTCATATTTATCTTTGCCATAATCTAGGGTTTCTCTCAAACCCTAACCTCATATTGTCCATCAAACCCTAATAACCAAATTTCCCAAGGTTTCCTTCAAACCTTAGAATTCCTTGAGGTCTCCTCCATCCTCTCTTGCTTCCATCAATGGTGTCACGATGGGGGTGATCTTCAAATAATTTTCTTCAACCCAACTCTGACACCATGTTAATTTTTCATAGGGCTATATTGTTCTCTGCTTTGATAATTGCATATATTCATTTATACATTAAATCCACCCTAGAACATCATAACATTATTCATATTTAAATCATTATTCAACAACATATGAAACTATGTAGAAAGAACAATATCATCATCAATGCAGCGAAACATAAAGGAACAATATAAGAAAACATTCATACAACGAGACTCTAGGATTGGTCGAAGATGAGGGAAAAACCCACTATGGGGAAAGCCCTTTAAAATTCATATTCTTATTATATTTTCAATGAATGATTCAGAAAAAGAGAGTACAATGATCCATATCTTCATCCATATTAATATCTGGAAAAAATCAACTAAACAACATCCACGAAATGAACCCACCAAAGCTCATACCCAAAACCCTGATTCAAAAGCCTGTAATGAGCTCTCACTGTCTACGGTAAAGTGTTGAACACTACAGTCCACGAGTGAAAACTATAGACAATTGAAATTTTAACCTTTAGTCCCAGTCGCATGGAGGAGTTATGCATGTGACTAAGAGGTTTTAGTCGCTCCCTTGAGCTTGTAGGGCCAACAACTGCATCCGTAAGTATCCTTTGTCAAGCCAGCGTTGTAATCCAAAACCTTAGTTTCCAGGCACATGGAGGACAAGTTGTGCATGTGATTGAATGTCTTGAGTAGCATGGATGAGCCTGCTAGAGAGTGACTCCAGTCGAGATCTTTTTGTGTCATGCCTACGAATGAACCCCAAAACCCTAAAACATAAATGTGAGCTTTGGACCCTGCAATTTCTCCTTCGTGCTAACCATTTCTCCACGGACGTGCCTCAAACCTATGTGAGACAGAAGAAAGGAGAATAGAAGAATCTCATGATGATGTCCAAATCAGTTTGAGGTCACTTGTATTTATAGCCTTCCAAGGGTGTCCAATTTTCTTTAGGGTTGACCTGATCAAATATGCACATGTGGGCTTATAATTCAAAAATACACTTTCCCTTGTCCAAATTTGATGATTTTTAGGTCAATTTTGGTCCTCTAAAAAAGAGGAATTCAATGCAATCATCGTCTCCATAAAATGATCTATACAAAGTGGAATTTCTCCTTATTTTCAAATTTTAACAAGTAGCGTACAAAAGTTTTTAGGATCAAAATCAGCAACCAGCCAATTGTTATATCATTGTAAACCCAAATTTTGCAAGTTATAATGTATATGATGCTAGTATGATCATTTAATTTTGTAAAAAAACCTAGCTAAGCCTTTGATTTTGGCGACAAACTTCATCCTAGGAGGTTTTCTAACCTCACTGAATTATGTGTGTTTTTAAACACAGATAATTGATAGAGTTTTTCCTCTAGGTTAAACCCCAAAGCTAGGGTCGAATTCATTGACAAGATCTTAGGTGAGTTCTCGTGTTATATAAAGTCTTTGTAAAAGTGGTTTGGGACAATTTAAGCTATTTTCCTAAATTATTTTATTAAAGATCACTTGGTCTATACTAAAACATATTATGTCGCAGAATTGGGTAATGTCACGAGGGTCTTTAACAAATGTGTATTCCCCATTTGAGGGTTGAATTATTTATAATATCTTATGTAAAAAATATTTTTGTGCATAGTCCCTCATATTTAGACACCATGGCTAAAGTATTTCAGGGGGGGAAAATATTAATCCCCTCTTGTGTCAATTAATTAATTTTTCTCACTAAATTAAAATTAAATTCTAAGCTAGAAAAATAATTAATTTAGAGTCAAAAATAGTTATAGATATTAAAATTTATTTTGTTTGCTAAAGTAAGTGTAGGACCTTCTATTCCAATTAAAAGACAAGTTACATAGTGTACATAAAGAGGAGAATTTTCCCAAGCACAAGCCGAGCCTAACAAAGCCTTGGTCCGTGGGTCCACAAATCGAGACTCAGGCCCAAACCTCTTTCCCACGTTACAACATAACCGTTCGATCAAGCCTCAAAGATATAATGGTCCAGGTGATATACCAGGTTACCAAAAAGCTCACTCGATAACAACATAAATGGACCTGAAAAGAATATTGAACTACCACTAGAAACGATTTCGGGTCTGAATGGGTAGATAACCTTTGTGTAGTTTATGCACCTAAAATTCATCAAATGCATGTGATTACAAAAGGCATGTCCAACAAGCATAGAACTTAACTACGACTACGAACTCAAAGTTAGATAGAGACATCACCTAATCTCATTTTGGGTATGTTTGGTAGGTTAACCAACTCTCTGTTTGCCACGTGAAATACATTGTATTTCTGGGATTTCGCTGACCTGCCCACTCTTTAATGAAGCTCTCGGCATCAAACATTAAAAGGCTACAATAAAAGACTTATTCTATCATTAGTTTCCCACCTGAGAGACTTAGGAATGTGGAGTTTTGTTTTTAATTTCTCACCCGAGAATCGGAGTATAACTCTGGATCCATTCTTGACCTCCTACTTATACTTCTTCCTCATGTCAACTAGAGGTCCTCTGTTATTGAAGAATGCCCTGCTTATTTCTTCTGTTCCTACAAATCTCCCTGTCTAAGGTTGCCTGTTTGTGGCACTCATCCCGTAATCAACCTTGAGGAGTCTTTGACCATTCATATATTTTATTTCTCTTGGCACAGAGAACGCCTTCATTGGCCATAATATCCACTAACTTGTTGGCAGTTCTTCGCACATGAACGAAACTAAAGGTTCTCATGGTGCATAGGTGGGATTGAATAAGCTGATAAACTTGCAGTAATCTCCAGTGTTTCGACACTCTGTCTGGTACTAAGCCATTGCATATTTTCTTGATTGAATTGATTATCAGTTTAGAATCAGCTTCAACTATGGTATTATGTAAGTTTGAGTCCCTTAAGATTTCTAGGCATTGCTCAAGGGCCATGAGATCCTCCATATTATTAGTGGCTTTACCCACATGACTGTGAAAGATGGTTTTTATTAAACCCTTGTCATCTCTTATTACTCCTCCATAGCAGCAATGCCAGGGTTTCCTTTTGAGGCCCCATCTATATTGCACTTCATAAATCCATGAGGGTGTGGTTGCCAAAAATCCTTATCAGTTGTTATATAACTAACATTCTTGGTTATTCCCTGGGGGAATAGCCCCTGAAGGCCCAACTGTAGGAGTATCTGCATATCCTGATCCTGAGGTTGGTTCTCAAAGGGGGATTTTATAAGGCTTCTTACAGTCTCTTTGATTTGTCCTATGATCTGATCCATAATGCTTTGGGCAGAAGCAATCCTGTTCTTGAATATTCTGTTGTTGCATTCTTTTTAGACATCCCAAATTAGAAAGCCAGGAACGAGCTCCCAATCTTTGTTGATTATTTCATTTGCAGAGAAATTTCTCCTCCAATTCCTTATTGTGTTGTTGATGCTGCCTATGTCCCTGTCAGACTGTCTGAAGATTGAAGCCACCCAATTCCACAAGGTGGATGTGGATGGGCATAGGTTGAGAAGGTGTTCCATAGTTTATTCTTGTAATTTGCAAAGATAGCATCTTAATGGACCAATTATACCTCTCTTCCACAGGTTTTCCCATGCTAGAATCTTTTTATGCTGCACCAACCACATGAACAACTTGATTTTCATCCAGTTTTGATTTTATCGTAGATCTTTCCATACCGTGTCAGGGTTTGGAAAGTCAAGCCCAAGGGCTATTCGCTTGGCTCTTTAAGGTTAAAGTTACCTTTGTTGTTTTTGCCCCATCTTAGTTGGTATGAAGATGTTGAAATCAGAATATATCTCTGTTCCAAGATAACTGTGAGAGCTTCTGCCCGTGCCTTTGACGGAGAGTCCTCACTATAAATTAGGTTCTTCCATACTCTCCATTTTCCTTCATTTCTATCATGCTCCCAGAAGTCATTTACCCTATGTAACCCTTTGTCATCGGTATCCTTCTTAAGATTGTTAAAATCTTCTCTCAGTAGTTTTGGTTCCTGTTGCCAATTATCTTCCCAAAATCAAGCAATATTTCCATCTGTAATTTCAAAGAAACTATGTTTTTGAACAATAGCTCTATTCTCCCAAGATTTGTTCTAGATGTGGGAGCCTTTGATTATTCTAGAAATTATAATGTGCTCCCTTTCTTGCCAATTGCTTACATATTTTTGTTTCCATATCTTGGCCCAAGGGGCATCTGATTCCTTTAGCCATCTCCACCATAGTTTTGCCCCCAAAACTTTGTTTAGGGTTTCAGGGTCAACAAGTCCCAAACCTCCATGTGTCTTCGGTTTACAAATCTTTTCCCAAGCTACCAAAGCCCATTTTTTTTTCTCTTCCCCTTTTGTTAAAATTGGAAACTAGGGCCAAACTCCATGTGGGTCACCTTATTCAGGGCTGATAATATTTTTCCTAGATTCCTCTCATCGAGAGGTGTAGGATTCATCTAAAGATCATCTGCTTCCAATGAGTATTTATGGAGATATGAATTTATTTTGATTATTGACAAATTATCAAAGTCAGCCAGCAACTTATGTAGGCTCAGACGCCCAACAGAAACATCTATTCACCTTCAACGTTTGGATATAAATACAAGATGACTCCTCCTCATTTGGTCACTCACTTCTCATCATATCTCTTCTCTCTCCTACACAGAAAGGCTCCCTCTCTCACCCAAGGAGAAACAGGTTGTTCAAAATCTTGGACTAGTGCGCGGTGAAATATTGGACTGGTGCACAGAGAAGTCTTGGACTGGTGCACAGTGAAATCTTGGACTGGTGCGTAGTGAAATCTTGGACTGGTGCATGGCAAAGTCTTGGACTAGTGCACAGTGAAGTCTTGGACTGGTGCATGGTGAACGACTCACCGGTGGAGACTTGACAAGTTCAATCTAGGGTTTGCTACCCTAGTTTAGGGCTTATCTAGGGTTTGTTGCTGCTGAAATAAATCAGATCTTTGTACTACTTCTCTCTGCTGAATTATTGAAGATAAAAGAATATTTTATTAAAGGGTTTCCCCATATTGGGGTTTGTCCCTAGCTAGCTACCACATCTTTTGTCTCTTGTCTTGGCTTGTTTTATGTTGATCATTTTGTTGGACACCTAATCCTAAAGGGTTAGCGTGGAAGCCGAATGGACAAAGAAGTCCAAGGGACCTTGGGATGTGAATCCCAACGGTCACCATATTGTACTATAAATGTACATCTTTTGTGAATAAAAATTGTATCGCATGCTTTATCTTTCCCATCTGTTTCTCGTTAACCATGTCTGTTTAACATGGTATCAGAGCCATGATGTGTGGCCTGTGTAGTTGCCTTGAATAGTGCTGGCCTGTTTAAATCTGTCCTGCCTGCATACCTGCTCCTTTATCCCTGCCTGAAGCTGCATACTACCTAATTTATGAAGGAAACGCACAGGTCCCAGCTAGCTTGATGTGCATACCTGTGAATGTTTTCCGGCGTGGCAACTTTTCTTTCTTTTAAAGAATCTTTCTAAATTATTGTATTCAGATTTGGATTATACCCTAATAACAGAATGCGAGCGTATGTACTGTATCAAAGTTTTATGTTATGAGAGAATGAATGTTTACAGTACATCATTCGAATCTTTTTAGTGTTTTGCGACAGAACAGATCTGTGTGCCATTGGTAATGGCCGTTCTATCCAGCATTTCTCGGCAGATGTACCGGAGAAAGATAATTTCCGTCCAATATTTCTCAGCACAGATGTAACAGAAGAATAGATGATTCAATGAACGCTTATGACGGTTATGTTTGCACTGTCTCTGCCATAACTGAAAAAACGCCCGCTGACAAGAAACGCTCTCTGACATAACGCCTCTGTTACACCTGCGTGCTCTGCGTGGTATCAGAGGGACAATTTGTCCTACAGGAGGGAGGCACATGATTGTAACGAATTCTTGACAAAGAAAACTCGATTGCAGATTAAGAGGGCCGTGGAATCCATGGTTTTTCAGTGAACAATTACTGAAAGAAGGCTTCCATCAAGTCGTGGCTGTGAACTGAAATTTAATAAGCGAATGAGTACAGGAATGAAAGTGACGTTACAGGTTTCCCGAAAAACCACCTTTTCTAGAACTCCCGTGAGCCATTGCCGGTTTTGATAATAAAAACAAAAAAATACGGCATTTTACCGGAATAGATGGGTGGGGCAGACGTAGCCGTTAGTTTTTATCATTTCATGATGCGCCCTTTTCCAGCGGCGTTTTCTGAGGAACTGCGTTCACTTTAGCTTTTCCTTTTTTGGCTTGAGGCCTTATTCTAAACAGACTGTCTTTTTCCAGGAAAATTATCCAAACACAACGAAGAAACCTTCCGTTCGAATGCCGATGATGCCGATAATGAAATCCCGTTGGCTCTGAAGGGATGAATGTTTAATTGATGAGTCTTCTACTCGAAAATGATGAACAACACGAACCTAGTCTGCTCTCACATATACTAGTCTGCTTTGTACATTTTCCGTGTGCATGTACTGCTTAGCTCTTCTGTTTCATAACTACAGGCACAGTGAGCTTTCATTTCGTCACGGGGAGGTCAGGTTTGTGGATATAAGGACTATCCCGTCTCCAAAAGAACCCATTTCCAGGCTCTTCAAATGTTTGAAGCCTCCCAACTGTACATAATACCTAGTCTGGTATCTTTATTGTAAATAGAACTTGGTACATACCTGAATAAATTAGTTTCGAACTACACGCATTCATCAAGTGTTTTTACTCGACCAATTTTATTTGCTCGTGTCTGTAAAAATATTCTTTTGTAGTTCTTATACAGCATCACCAGGATAAAGATTCATCAAAATGCACCCCTTTCAGGTGATAGATTGAGGAAGAAAGCCTGGGTGGCTTCATGGTTCCATCCGGACTTGGATCATACTTTTATCCATCGTTGCACCATGCTCGAGGGGTTTTCGGTGTCTCCAATTTGAACCCCCCAAAGCCTCGATTGAAAACATGAAAGTTTGTTTCAGTACTGCACATATCACAATATTATCGCTGAAACAACCTTTGACGACGCTGGTGGATGATTTTACCTGGTGATGATGCTTCCAGTGAAGAAACTTTTATTCAATCAATGTGTGGATCATTCTTGGAGGTGATTCTCTCGAAGCAGTATGAAGACGCAAAACTAAATTTCTCTGATAGTGGAATCGTGGATGTCTCTTGTTATGGGTCAAATCAGAATGTCCCAAGCACTCCAGTCAACCCAAATAAGGGTTTTAGTAGAGTTGTAGCTGTTTGCCCTGGAGCTCCAATCAAGGCAAGGCCTAAGTCAAGGTTGCGAGGAGCAGCTTTAGGCTCTGTATGTCGGAAGCTTGAGTTTTGAATACTGCATGTTGCTGGTTATTATTTTGCTTGTTTAGAACTGTCTGGTACAAAAAAGAGAAGTGTATCAACTATGACAGAGCTGAGGGTTGTTCCCTTGCATTGATTATAAGAAGGGCGAGCGGAGTTGTATGAGTTACAAACCAGTGAAACGTTGTGTGCCACTGTTTGTACACTGTCATAACATTCACCTGTTTGTGTTGTAAGCTTACTGTGTGCCAATTATATATATATATATATATATGTTGTTCCTTTCATGAAACAGGCGGTAGACATTAAAATTGCAGCAGCGGAATTATTAGTTATTTGTGACAGAAATTATTAAGTTTCCCACTATGGTCAACACTTTTTACAAACATTTCCATTTTTATTATTCAGTTCCAAGGGGATGATAAAGGTTCTTGTTTCTATCTGCAACGGTACTGCGGACAAAAACTTTCAGATTTTGATATTTTGAAAAAGGTTTCCTCTCAGTAGTATATATTGATGCTCTCTTCTAAGTTACCACAAGTTCATTGAAGCATTGTTTTGAATGGATCGAATGTATTGATGTAATTAGAGTTACTGAATACCCTACATACATTCCAGTATTGATGGGATGGTAAAAGTTAGCAAGGATTCTCTCTCTAATATTCAAACCTGTTTGCAAAATGCACGAGAAAAGATCGATTTTTTGGAGCTTGAATCACAACTACAGCAATGGAGTCATCTTTCTGAACCTGTTTTTGTTCAGAAGATTGAAACAGACTTCCATAAACAGCAAGTCAATAATGTTCCTGTTCATTCAAATAATGCAGCAGGGGTACATGCAGATGCAGAAGTTCAGTCTGCACTTCCCAAGTCCATCATCATACCTTGGGAATAGCTTGTCCACAACAAGCACAGAACCGGTCTTGGATATGACAAGGACTTGTCCTTTCATATTCCAGACTAATCAAAACCCATTCAGTTTCAGAGTGCTGGTTTCATTTATGACAGTTCACCTGCTCCTCATGACAGTTCAGCTACAACTGTTCCGGACTCTTCTCCTCTTCCACAACAGCAACAACAACAACAGATCGTGAAATTCCAACACTGTGATCGAGTTGGCCATATGAAAGATCACTGTTTTGATCTTCATCCATGTAAGCA
>APFE030793711.1:165954-291934 GCA_000404065.3 Pinus taeda
AGATATTTCAAACACATGTCAGAACTTGTTCCAGAATATTGAACAGTCTTGCAGTTGATTTTTCTCCATCTTCTCACCTTGTATCTGACAGGGGGGGAAATGATGGTCATCTACAAGATTCAAAAGCCACATCAAGCGAGCCTGAGCCACAACCTACCACACCAGTTTCAGAGTTGTAGCCAGAGACAAAGATGCCCGTGAACATGCCTTCAGTTGGCAATCTGGGACACTTCCTCTAGCAGAAGACTTCAGCTTCTTGCCAGCTTTGGAAGAATTCCAGGAACAAAATTGAGAACACTTCCTCTAGCAGAAGACACTAGCTTCTTGCCAGATTTGGAAGAGTTCCAGGAATTGCATTAAGCATTCCAGAGTTGTTGGTCATCCTTAAACAATCACAGGTTGAGACTTCCCTTTTCAGGTTGAAGTTTTACCTTTTATGCGGGGTGAGGCCTCCCTTTTACGGTTGAAGGTTTCCCTCTTTAAAACAATAGGATAACTTCCTCTAGCAGAAGACTTACAGCTTCTTGCGAAGTTTGGAAGAGTTCCAGGAACTGCACTAAGCGTTCCAGTGTTGGTGGCTATCCTTAAACCACTGCCCTTTTTTACCAACATTTCATAGAGCACATTCAGCTTAGTGCTGCCATGCATTATTGCACATTTTGTATTATAGCTCTTTTCTTGGACTCATACATAACCCTTCGGATTAAGGGGGGGAATGTTGGACACCTAATCCTAAAGGGTTAGCGTGGAAGCCGAATGGACAAAGAAGTCTAAGGGACCTTGGGATGTGAATCCCAACGGTCACCATATTGTACTATAAATGTACATCTTTTGTGAATAAAAATTGTATCGCATGCTTTATCTTTCCCATCTGTTTCTCGTTAACCATGTCTGCTTAACACATTTAAATGTTCTATCTGCACTTTACTTAATGTACATGTGATTGCTAATTTGCGGATAACAATAATAAAGATAAGTAAACTGCTCTAAGCATAGAACATACCATAACTTAACATGGTATCAGAGTTGAGGTGAAGACAAAGCCCAAGCAAGAGCAAGAGAAATCACCAAAGAGAAGGTTGCCAAGGCTATCTGAAAGAAATCATGGGGTCCTCAACACACTTCCCTGCTGAAGACAAAATCTGTGATAATTCTGACTATCATGGATGGAAGATGTCTCTCGATCTAACATTAGAAGAACAGGAAGTGTTAGACCATGTGAGAGGCGGAATTGTTGAGCCTCCATCAAATGCATCCGCTGCTGCTAGGAACAAATGGACCAAGGGAGAAGTCAAAGCAAAGAAGATCATTTGGGACTCTATCGACAAACACTTGGTGGCCTATATTTCTGAGTTGGACAACTCCAAGGAGATCTACGATAGACTGGTGAGTTGATTTAAAGTTAATGATGCAAATCAAGTCTTGTTTCTTAGAAATAAGCTAAATGAAATTAAGAAGGGAAAAGATGAGAGTATGCAAGCATAATTCTTAAGAATCACCGAGATCAAGAACGATCTCCTATCTATTGGGGAAGTAATTCCTGATAGGGAAGTGACACTCACCACTCTTGGAGGACTACCATCTGAATGGTATATATTTAGGACTACTCTTCTCAATAATAACGTAATTCCTGGATTTGAGGAATTAATGGCCATATGCATTCAAGAAGAAACAAGGATGGAAGAGCAAGAAATACCCATACTTAAAGGTCATCCCTCTGCCTTTTCTTCTCATACTAAAAGAAGAAATAATTCCGAGGCTAAATTCAAAGGAAAGGCTGGACCAAAGGGTAGAAGAAAAGGACGATGTTACAATTGTAATAAAACAGGTCACTATGCAAGGGAGTGCCCTGATAAAAGGGACTCACACCGGGATGAGCAATCAAAGGAATGGCAACTCAAATAGCATAGGTAAAAGAAGTGCCAGAAATCAAGGAAGAGGACAACCATTCAAGAAGGCAAGAAATTCCAAGTATGAATCTAACACTATTGATAATAAGCAAGATGAATGTTATCTACCAGTTGCTCTATCTACTACTGCTCCCCTAGACTCGATGGGAAATTGGCTTATTGATAGTGGTGCCTCAAGGCACTTCACTGGTTACAAAGAAGCTCTCTATAATATGGTAAAGAAAGAAACCAACCTAGAAATTGTTCTTGGAGACAATTCAAAATATCTCATGAAAGGCGTAGGAAATGTCACTCTTCAACTAGATCAGGGTAATACCATCCACTTACAAGATGTATTATATGTACCTGATCTCAAAAAGATCTTGGTGTCCATTTCGGCAATGGAAGACAAAGGCTACAAGGTGGCTTTCAGTGATGGAAAGCTACGTGTATGGAAAAATAACTTCAAAGATACTTTTACTCTTGGGTTTCGAGTTGATTCATTATATCAAGTTAGAGGAAGTCCATTGGGTGTCATGACTTGTGACACATCTCTTCAGTCCGAATTATGGCATTTGAAGGTTTGCTCACCTTCATTATAAAGCTCTACCTGATGTAAGAAAAATGGTAACTGGGATGCTTGAGTTTATATTAGCAAGAAGGTGTATGTCCAGGATGTGCCGAAGGGAAGCTCAAAAGGGGACCATTCCCCTCAAGCCAAAGCAAGACCTTCGATATATTGCAGTTGGTTCACTCAGACATATCCGATATGATGCCTGTGAACTCTTTGGGAGGATATTCATATTACCTCACTTTTACAAATGATTATTCTCACAAGACTTGGATATATTTCTTGAAAAATAAGGATGAAGTGTTCTCCTAGTTTCGACACTTCAAAGCCTTGATTGAGAATCAAACCAAAAAAAAGATCAAGATCCTAAGGACTGATAATGGGATTGAATATGAATCCAATGAGTTTCATGACTTTTGTAAAGAAGTTGGCATTAAGAGGGAGACCACTACACCCTATACTCCTGAGAAGAATGGTGTGGCAAAAAGGAAGAACTGTATGATTGTGGAAGTTGTCCGTGCTATGCTCCATGATCAAAGACTTCTGAAGTTTCTATGGGCCGAAGCTGCGAACACCGTTGTATATGTATAAAACTGATGCCCTCATCAAGCATCGGGTTCCAAAACTCTTGAAGAAATGTCAACGGTAAGAAACTTGACGTATCTCATTTTAGAATTTTTGGAAGTTTAGTATATTTTCATGTGCCGAAAGAGAAAAGGAATAAACTGGGTGCATCTGGAAAGAAAGGAATCTTTGTGGGTTATAGTGAAAATACTAAGGGCTATAGAATCTATGTAGCTGGTCAAAGGGAAGTCGAGATTAGTCATGATGTCACCTTTGATGAAAATATGGCCCTTAACAAGGTGGAAAATCTTCCTACTTTGAGGAACACTCAAGAAGTTGACACTAGGGAACCGAAAGAAAAAGAAGAGGAGACAATGCCCAATGTGGAAGAACCCCTGGATCTTATTGATCCTCCTCCACCTGGCCTTCCTCTTCAAGGAAGAGGACTTCATGGCTTAGGGGGACACTTGATTATGTTGAAGGACACACAGCACCTCGAGGAACCTTTTGTGAAAGTAAGAAACCGAATAGGTATCAGGGATACTTGACCATCATGAGCACGATCATCCAAAATGAGCCTTCATCATTCACAGATGTCACCAAGCATCAAGTATGGAAGGAGGCTATGATCGAAGAATATGAGTCTATTATGAAGAACGATGTCTAGGATGTAGTCCCCAGACCCTAGGACAAGGCAAGTGTCACTTCAAAATGGCTTTACAAGATAAAGAATGCAGTTGATGGAAGTGCGGAAAAGTATAAGGCTCATCTTTTCGCTCGTGGCTTCTCCCAGAAGGAAGCTATAGACTATGACGAGATATTTGAACCTATTGCCCAATATGCCACCATCCACCCAATCATAGCCCTTGTTGCTTTGTAAGGATGGAACCTACATCAGATGGATGTCAAGACTGTGTTCTTACATGGTTCGATCAAAGAAGAGGTCTATGTGGAGCAACCTGAAGGATTTGAGATTCATGATCGAGAATTTCATGTGTGTTGGTTGAAGAAGGCCCTCTATGGGCTAAAGCAAACACCTCGAGCATGGTATGAGAGGATTGATAGCTACTTGATGAAGCTGGGATTCACTAGGAGTGAAGCCGACCCCAACCTTTACTTTAAGGTTATAGATGAAAAGCCTCTCATACTGGTGCTATGTGTTGAAAACATCTTTCTAACATGTGTAGACCCTCTCATTAATGAATGTAAGAGGGAGATGGATTCTGAGTTCGAGATGAAAGACATAGGACTTATGCACTATTTCATAGGACTGGAAGTCTGGCAGAAACCAGGGGAGATTTTCCTATCTCAAGAAAAATATGTGGTGAAGACATTGGAGAGATTCAACATGGTGGACTGCAAGCCCGTAAAGATATATGCTTTGCAGTCAACACGTTGAGTCAACACATGGTTGAACCTCACCACATACATTGAATTGGTGGTAAGAATCCGCTAAGATATCTTCGTGGCACAATTACTTATGAGTTAAGATACACTGCTGGAAATGTGAGACTACTTGGATATATTGATGCTGATTGGGCAGACAATGTGGTGGACCATAAGAGCACTTCTGGTTGTTGTTTCTCCTTGGGATCTACTTCAATATCTTGGATGAGTAGGAAGCAGAAATTTGTGGCTTTGAGCACCGCCAAGGCAGAGTATACTGCTGCTAGCATGGCCTCCTGTGAGGCAGTCTGGTTACAAAAGCTCTTCAGTGAGCTGTTTGGATTTAAATTGGATACCATTGTGATCCGATGTGACAACTAGAGCGGAATTCATTTATCAGAGAATCATGTATTCCATGATCGATCCAAGCATATCGATATTAGGTACCACTATATTCATGACATGGTGTAGTGGGGAGCTATAAGGCTCCAACATATCGGTATAGATGAACAGGTCGCCAACATTTTGACAAATCCCCTAGGAAAGGTCAAATTTCTGACTTTTTGAGAACAACTTGGAGTCATTCAGAGACCCTCTTTTGAGGGTCAAGTATGATGTACTAAGCTCTGGGAGCTCCAAGGGGGGTGCGGGGTACTTCTTGGAGCAACATATGACAACAGGGTAACTCACCATCTCCCTATTGGTGAACTTTGTACAGGGTAAAAGGTTCAACCTTCCCCTGACACCCCGTGGTGACTATGGAATAGGATGATTAGTTCTCCTATGGGCCAGGATGATTCGTTCTCCATAGCGATTGTGGATCAGGATGATTCATTCTCCTATAGGCCAGGATGATTAGTTCTTTGTGGCATCCACTGGAAAGGATGATTCATTCTCCTGTGAACAGGATGATTAGTTCTCCTGTCGAGGCATCGTACCCATGCAGTCTAGGACTCATGGGAAGTACCTCTCATCTGATCAATGAGTAGGGAAATGAGGATAGGGACCATAGTAGTTCTATCGATGGATGCATCATTGTATTTTCCATACTGCCTATGCTAGGATGACATCCATTGATCTGGGATCGATGATACTGGTCTGGGACCAGTGAGAGTGGTACACCCTCAAAAATTGACTTCAAGTCAGTAGAGGACTGGTCTAGGACCAGTGAAATTGATACACACTCCAGACTGACTTCAGGTCAGTGGAGGATGGTATGAGACATCCTCAATCACTTCTTCTTCTTCATAGTTTGAGCAGAGCATAATAGAACAAAGCAAAGTAGAGCAAAGCAGGGGTCAAGCTGTGCAAGGCAGTGCATTTGATGGATGAATAGTAGCGACGGTCAGACAAATTGCAAATGGATTTCTCCCTAGTTGAGAGGGAGTGTTAAAATTGGAAACTAGGGCCAAACTCCATGTGGGTCACCTTATTCATGGATGATAATATTTTTCCTAGATTCCTCTTGTTAAGAGGTATAGGATTGATCTAAAGATCATCCGATTCCGATAAGTATTTATGGAGATATGAATTTATTTTGATTATTGACAAATTATCAAACTTGGCCAGCAACTTATGTAGGCTCAGACGCCCAACAGACACATCTATTCACCTTCAACATTTGGATATAAATACAGGATGAATCCTCCTCATTTGGTCACTCACTTCTCATCATATCTCTTCTCTCTCCTACACAAAAAGCCTCTCTCTCTCACCCGAGCCAAAATAGGTTGTTCGAAATCTTAGACTGGTGCGCGGGCAAAATCTTGGACTGGTGCACAGTGAAGTCTTGGACTGGTGCATGGAAAAATCCTGGACTGGTGCACGGCGAAGTCTTGGACTGGTGCACGATGAAGTCTTGGACTGGTGCACGGTGAATGACTCATCAGTGGAGACTTGACAAGTTCGATCTAGGGTTTGCTGCCCTAGTTTAGGGTTGATCTAGGGTTTGCTGCTACTGATATAAATCAGATCTTTGTACTATTTCTCTCTGTTGAATTATTGAAGATAAAAGAAGATTTGATCAAAGGGTTTCCCCACATTGGGGTTTTTCCTTGGCTAGCCGCCACATCTTGTGTCTCTTGTCTTGGCTTGTTTTTTGTTGATCACTTAAATGTTCTATCTACACTTTACTTAATGTACACATGATTGCTAATCTGTGGATAATAATAAGAAAGATAAGTAAACTACTCTAAGCATAGAACATACCATACTTTAACACCTTTGCCCCAAAGAAAATCTCTTTGAATATTTCTAATGTGTTGCATAACTTCTTTAGGAGCTGGGAGTGTTGAAAACATGAAAATAGGAACAGTTTCTAGGATGGCTTTTGTAAGCACTAGTCTTCCTACCAAATTCAAAGACCTGTTTGTCCATTTCCGGATTCTGTCATGGATTATATTAATAATAGGCTCCCAAACTATCTTGCTTAGAGGCTTGTCTGTAATAGGAAATCCCAAATATTTTGAGGGTAGCATTTATCTTTGAAAACCTAGAATTCTGGTGAGGTTTCTCTGTATAGAAATATCAATATTAAAAAAGAAAATCTTTGATTTGGTAAGGCTTACCTCAGTACCTGTAGTCATAGCAAAATATTTCAAGATTTGTTTGAAGGCATGTGCTTCTTTGACCGTAGGCATGCCCTGTAGCATGGTGTCGTCCACAAATTGTTGATGAGTCCAAGCATCCCCATTCAGGGTGAGTTTGAGCCCCTAAATTTTTCCTTCTACTTTGGCAGCTTTGATCGCATTACCTAGGCCTTCCATCATGAGAATAAAGAGGAAGGGTGAGAGTGGATCTCCTTGTCTGAACCCTCTGGAAGGTTTAAAGGTTTTGGATGGTAAGCCAATCAGTAGTATTGAAAAGCTTGAGGTGGTAACAAGGGCCATTACCCATCTTATCCAGTTATGGTCAAAGCCATATTCTTTTAGAACTTCCCTGATGTATGCCCAACTAAGCATGTCATAAGCCTTTTCTAGATCAAGTTGTATGATCATACCTATTTGCTTATTTCTCTTCAGTGAGTGGACCACTTCGTGAGCTTGAATGATATTGTTTAGAATTTGTCTACCTTCCACATATCTGGTTTTCTCCTCAGACACAAGAGTTGGAAGAAGGTGTTTGAGCTTGTTTGCAATTATTCTGGAAATAATTTTGTACACCACATTACATAATGATATGGGTCTAAATCTGTTTGGTGTCATCTCATTTTCCTGCTTTGGAATCAAGGATATGAAAGAGGTGTTGAGCACCTTCAAAACAATTTTGTTTTTCCTTGAGTCCTCCACCACCTCTAGAATATCTTTCTTGACTATGTTCCAGCATGCTTTGAAGAACTCAACATTGAAACCATCCGAGCCTAGAGCTTTTCCATTTTGCATCTCTTTGATGACTTCATTGACCTCCTATTCATTCACTGGCATGTTAAGATTATGATTATCTTCTCTTGTCACAAGCTTGGGAATGTTCTTAGTGAAGTCATTGATGAATTGTGATCTGTCTATGAGAGGCTCCTCTACTATGCCTTGGAAATTTTGAACCTTAGCAACTTCTATTTCTTTGTGGGTATTGAGCTGATTTCCTTGCGTATCTTTCAGTTTTAAAATCTTGTTATCAGACCGATGATCCATAGTGGACTTGTGAAAAAACCTTGTATTCCTGTCTCCTTCCTTTAACCATTGAACTCTCGATTTCTATTTCCAAAAGATTTCCTCTTGCTTACATAAGCCTTCCTAGTCATGTTGAAGTGAGTCAGCTTCTTTATTACCCTCCTCGGTGAATCCCTTTGAGATGAGTTCTTGGTTAATTTCCTATAGCTTTCCCTCAACTAATTTGTTGGCTTTGAAGATGTTGCAAAACTCATTCTTATTCCAATCTTGAAGCCTGCGTTTGATGTGTTTCAACCTCTGCTATAGAAGGAACATTTTAGTACCCTAAACATTCAAATCTTCTATCCACCATTCTTCAATATTGCTATTGAAGTCAAGATGGGTAAGCCAAATGTTTTCAAACCTGAAAGGTCTATTTCTTGGTGTTCCTATGAAGGATGCTTCTAATTGAATAGGCTAGTGATCGCAGCCTCCAAAAGGGAGGATCGTAGCTAACAAGTCAAGGCCTGAGAGGATAAGGTCCTTAGAGGCAATGAATCTATCTAGTTTAGAGGCCACTTGAGCAGCCCCTCCCTCTTATTATTCTAGGTGAATATACCATTGTAGGTCTCTGTATCTACTAGCCTTATATTGGTAATGAAGGTTTGAAAAGCTATGGAATCTTTGCCTAGAGGTCTAGTCCCACTTTTTTTTTCCAGGAGAGATCTGATCATATTAAAATCCCCTCCCAGAATCCATGGGATGCCTGGATGTCTTTCTCTTAGCTCCTCCAGAGAGGTTAGAAGCCTGAATTTATCTTCGAGCTTTTGTGGACCATAGACATTTGTGATCAAATAAACTTCCTTGTCCCCCAAAGGTTGGATGACCACTGATAGGTAGTTCTTGGATGCTTCAGAATCTAGGATTCCAAGTTTCTGCGGGTTCCACAGTGTAAGAATTCCCCCTGTTGCATTATCTACTTTAACTTCTGATATTCATACTTAATAAGCCACTTGCTGTGTATCTCTCTTATTTTGTCTACAAAACATTTTGTTTCTTGGATAAAAACCAAATCTTGTTTTTCTTCCTTCATTCTATTGTTGAGATTTTGTTGTTTACTTTTACTTCCTAGACCCCTAATATTCCATGTTGTAAGCTTCGTTAAGAAAGATTTGTAAATGAGTAACTAGTTAGGTCTTTCATCTTACCTGAGTTGATCATGAGTTTTCCACATTCAATCAGCAGCTCATTTTTTCTTTTTCTTTTTTTCTTCCAGGTTTCTTGGGAGCTTGTTCCTCTATTGCCTCCATAGTTTTGACCCCTCCGTTATCCTGACTATCATGGTTTCTTTTGACCCCAGAACCCTTTGCCTAAGTTCTCCAGAGGAAGAGTTGTTGTACTTGTTAAATTCCTCTTGAGGTAGTGAGTCCACTCCTCTGGTAGTTCCTTCCTCCAGGAACTTTTCTAGATCAAGATGCTCCCTTTCCAGTATGTCTTGTAGTTCATGCTCCTTTGTTCCCACTTTTCTTGAGGTCATCTCTTGGTCCCTATCAAGTTCCATCGTCCTGGGTTGATCCTCCTTTTGTTGGCTTTTGTCAGGTATATCCTCCATGCTATCATTCTTTTCCTTCTCTACTGGATTGTCCTTCAAAACTTGCTTCGCCCTTTCATCCCCTTCTTCTTCTTCTAATATCTTGAACCTATTATGGCTAGGCTGCTTTTCCTCATATATTTTTTTTCGGTTCTTTCTCCCTCCTTTTCCTTTGCCTCCCAATTCGGTAAAGATTTCAATGTCTTTACCTGAGGTTGCTTTGAAATTGCTCTCCATTTTATTTAAAGCGCAGTCTCTGAAGAGGTGCCTGTGTTCATGGAATTTGCGGCATCTGAAGGGTATATGCTCATAGTCCAATGCCTACACCCAATATTCATCATAAACTTCCAAAATTATTTCATCTGGCAAAGCCCTAGAAAAGTCCATTTCCACGCATATTCTAGCAAAGGAGGTATTTTTTCTGTGCATTGTAGCCTCTTATATTTTTATGAAATGCCCTAGTTTATTACCTATGGCTTTTAGTGATTCTGGTAGCCAATAATCTAGAGGTAGGGAATAAAGTCTTATCCATACTAACATTGATGTAAATGTCTCTCACTCCGGGATGAAGTTCATCACCCAAGGTCGCATATAGAGACCTGCAGCCACATAGAAGTAGGGTCCTCCTTCAAATATCTTGTCCTTATCCTCGAGGTTTGTAAACACAACTGTGAAGAAACCCTTGGATCCAAGATGTAGACCTATATCTCCCTTAGGTTTCCAATGGTTCTTTATCCACACGTGTAGGGCCTTCTCCGTTGGCCATAACCCCATGAATTTGTAAATCACTGCATAACTTGCCATGTGCTCCCTATGCGCCTGTAGCGCTGGGTCACTTAACACTGCTCTGGGTATGATGGAAGCCCTAGGTTTACATGGTCCTGTCTAAATTATGGGGTCAGCTTTCTGACTGTCTACTTCTGTATGTTTCTCCCTTCCTGTGTTTCTGCCATCCTCTATGCTCTGTTGTTTTCCTATTTTCCTCTTTCTGTACACCCAGTTTCCACTTCCATGGGCTTCTTGAAATGATTAGAGACTACATGACTATAGGAGGGAGTAGAAATCCCCCCTTCTCGCCCCTCCATGGTACCCAACTCTAAAATCCTGCTACAAACCCTAGTTTTGTGGGTTTTCTCTCCTGCCTGTGTCAAGGATAAGTTAAATCTATAGAGATTAAAATTTCTCCAAGTGGAAAATAATAAAAACAAAATGTAGGTTAGAGAAAAGTCAATTTTTGGAGGTCTCCCACCAAGGCAAAAATGGATATTTTAAGAAACATTAAGCCCTTGGACTTTGGTGGTTAAGTCAAAATCAATTTTTTGAGGAAATTAATCAAAAGTATTAATTTTTGGATTAATAAAAAAGGGTTTTAAGTGAAATTCGAAATTTTCCTCAAAATAAATATTTTCGATGATAACTATTAAAAGATGATCAATTATTATCAATGGTTGAGAATATTTTGATGGTGATCAAGACAAATAACTGTTATTTTCCACTCGGAGGATTTTTCTATAAATGGAAGTCATTTTGCTTCTCAAGTCAGATTCAAATTTTGGGCTATTTTTAGGTGATGTAAATTTGTAATGTTGGTATTGAGCCATTTCTCTATTGGGAAAATTTTAATATCATAATAAAATGACTCAGTTCATGGTGTTCTTGTTCCATTGATAGATGGTATGTGCTACTTATATGCTAATCTTATATTGTGCTTCATTGTTATATAATTTGTTATTTCATTTGTCGATGATAGGACATTCTATTGGTAAATATTAATTTTCATTTTAGGTGATCCAATCCACCATATGATCTAACAATTTGGTTTGAGAAAAGATATAGAGATCTGCAAGTAGACTATCCCTTGGGCTTCAAGTTGACAGACTGTGGGAAAGAGTCGACCTTGTTTGGGCTCTATAATTTTTTATATGGTATTCTAACTTTGCAAAGGGTGTGACCAATATTATAACTTTCAAAAAGTACATTTATCCATTGCTATTAATCATTATTTATTTCTCAATTTTTTTTATTTTATTTTACAAGCATTGCATATTTGTGAATATTTTGTATATATTTTTTGTAAAATAATTTTGTAAATTATTTCCGACCCTTGTTTGTTGTAGTTGGGGTTTTGGTAAAGTTTTATTTCATTTGTGCAGGTGAATTTCTCAAGCCATTTCAAAATGTTGTGAGGGTTTCTCTCACCCAAGTGAGACGTCTAGCCCTCTTGAAGGAAATTGTTGGGTTTTTTAGGCAGATTTAGGCCTAAGAAAGCAAGATCCAACCTCTAGCTTCCATCCCGTGCCAACACACATGAAAAATAGGAAGACACTAGCCTTTAGAGAAAAGTTTATGGCTTTTTTTGGTGTTTTGAAGATCTGAACCAAAATTTTATTTTTTGCAGGGGTCTGAAATTTTCTTAGGCCTTCTAGGCCTAGCGTTAGCCCTCATTTTCCCTAGCCATAGCCTCTATATCCTCCCTTGGTGAGCCCCTGACCTTTTTGGTCCTCCAAACTCTTGTTGTGGCCCTGTCTATACTTGTCATCAGCCCTAGAACGCTGCTAGCCTTGGCTGCAAGCCTTTCTAGGCCTCCTCTCCCCCTTTGTGAGCCCTCTTCCTCCTCTACTCTCTCTTGATTGTTCTCCTTGGCCTTTTACCCTAGATGTTTCCTTCCCTAGGTTTAGCATTGGCCTCTAACCAAGCCGCTTCCCTTCCCTTGGCCTCTAGCCTTAATCATTTCCCTATTCAAGCCCTATTTTCCTCATTTTAGTCATTTCTTGGGTCATTATTTGGATTTTTTCCTCTAATACGTTGTGGTTGTAAGATTTTTAAGATATTTTGGGCTAATATTTATGGTTACAAAAGGCCATTTCCTTGGAGAAGTTTTGGACAAGCAGACTAACCATTCTCAAGGCCTAAAGGCCTATTGGTTTGCCTCCTCAAACCCTCATCTTCATCTCTATTTTAGGAGGAACCTCTAATCATTTTGTTTAAAGTGGTATAAAACTCATCTAATTGGCATAAATTTACTTAATAAATCATCTAAACATATTAACAATTCATTACATCAATCGGGTAATAATTGTTTGGATTATTTCATGAAATTTGATGACTATCATATTGTTTAGAGAAGCATAACAAAGTTTGATCATGCATAACAGTGGAATCTAAAATATCCTAATCTTGTTAAGTATTCATCTCTTGGTATCTCCTGCATCATTGTTTGCAATCTTGTGTTGGAAAAGTAATTTAAAAGGGTTGCTTTCTAAGTATTTCATTGGCTGCCTCATTTACATTTTGCATGGATTTCTCTCTTGCATTCATAAACATATCACTATTTGCATTCTAAGTTCTCTCATTCAATTCAAGAAGTAAGTGTTGGGCTGATTTGACATATTTGGCATAAGGTTTACTTATTGGTGTCATAAAATTCAAGCATAAATGGATAAAGGTTCCTAATATTGGTTCATGCTCTGTTGATAAGCATAGCGTATTGTGAAAAGGATTTTTTTATGTTGATAGCATTAGGTTGTTGAAGAGATTAACAAATTGGTTAAGTTGTTTCCTTGCTCTCTAATAAGAATACTAACATATTGATTTCTTGTGAGTTTCATAATATCAAAGGTGATAATTTTGCACTAAGTAACTTACTCATAAAATCACTTGATAAATCAATATTAAGAGTTGAATGTCTTTTTGAATGGTTAATATTTATTGAATTGGTGTTATCTAAATTGATCATTGGAGTTGAGCATATTCATATCTCATGTTCTTTCACATTAGAATTGGAGATCTAATTGGCCTAGTGGTAATTTGTTGTCATAATTTGAAAGGTTGTTAATTGTGTTTAAAGAACATAAATCATCTAAATTGTCAACCTCTTGAGAAATTGTTTATTGGTATCTTTTTCATCTTTACATTGTCTCTAAAGAACCTTGGCTAATTATTCTAAGTAATATCATGGATAAGTTCTATAATATTTCATATAGTTATTATCGTCTTCTATTTCCATGGTTAAATTGAATATTTATTGTGGATGCTAATTTTATCTTTGGCATATTGGTGAATTGTTATAAAGAACATTAGTCTTGTCTTTTATTTGGTACCTGGGCAATTATCTCTTGATCATATTGGATATATCTTTTTCGACACTATTTGAAATTGAGCACTTTATCTTGTGGTTAGCATTGTCCTTCATATTTCATTTAAGTACTCTTTTGTCATAACTAAAGATCAATTATAGCTAAGTACTTAAGGTCATAAGCAATATTAACTCAAGAGCACTCAATCACCTTGCACTTGAATTCTAGGCCTAGTCTTGCATTAATAAATTTACCTCCAGGCATAAGCTTGGTTAATAGAAATATAGGGCCACCCTTATTCTTTTAGCTTGTGAAGAATAGACCATCTCTAGTGGTTAACACAATGACCTTGTAGTCAAAAAAGCCACATCTCTGTAGTGCCGGAGACACCGAATAGTTAGATTTTAAGTGGAGGGATTGTTAACCAAGCCTTTTGTTTCTTCACCTTGATTTATCTTTACAATCTACTTTAGTTTGTAATGTTCCTTTTTCTAGTGTTCATTATGACATATTTAGGATGGACTTTCAGAGCTGGGGGTAGACAGGTCATAGGTGCAGGTTGGTGTCATCAGCAGTCCTGGGGGATTTTGGATGGATTTTGAGGAGTTTTATGAGGTTTGATGTAATCCAATTGGTATATTCCATCATTTGCACAATTTTCCTTTCGCTCCAACGCACTCCGCAACCTTCAAAAAACAAAGTAAAAATAGAGTTATTATTGGGCATGACTCAATTAATTATGCTTAAGGTGGCATTCCAAGAGGAATAATTGATAGAACACCCTAGTGTACTAGCTCATTGGAATCATAACGTGAATATATACATGTTGGGATGGTTAGACGTGAGTTTCAATGACCTAAGGAGACATGGTGGCCAGTTTACCCTTTTCCCACATTAAAAGGAATATTTTAATTAAATAAAAGAGGGAAAAGTGCTCCATGGTTAAAATAATGATAAAATAAGAGGTTCTAGAGCGGTCCATCAGATCTATAAAAGAGGAGGAGGAGGCCATTGGAGGACATCTTGGATTTGACATTTCTTCTTGTTTGATAGGTTGAGAACCTAGTTCCCTACTCCCTTGGTAGCCCCAGTATGGAAACCCTTGGGTGGTTTAGTGAGATTAGGTGAGAACCCATCTCCCCTTAGTCAATTCAACCATAATTCACAGGAGAGCTTAGTAGTGGCAGTTTAGTTTTGTTTTGTTGGAGGGTCTGTGCAGCATTGGAGCAGATCCTTGAGGCTAGTTCTATCTCAGCTATATTAACTATTTTGTTATTCAGCATGTAAACCCTAGTTCATATATTATAATAAAAGTTGATATTCTTTTTGCTCATTGTATGATTATATTGCATGCAATCCTGTAAATTGAATGGAAATTTTATGGAGAAATTTTGGTTGAATTAGTTTTCTAGAAATTTAGTAAAATATCCCATTTGGGACACTACAAACTAACCTCATAACAATTGAGGATTAAGGGATACATTTAGCTAGGCATATAATTAAAATAAAGCAAGATTTTTTTGCATCTCACCTAGATTGTAGGATTTGCATTTCATATAGGATAGCTAAGCATTTCATAAGAAACGATTGTTCATTTGGTCATTTGGTACATAATCGATACAAAGCAAGTAATTGACTCCATAAGGCACTGGTCTCACATAATAATCTAATCTAATCCTTAAATTTTCTAAATCAACTAAGTGGTTAGGCCATTCAATCATGTCTCATGTACTCGTTGATTTCCAACAAGTCTTGCATTATCACATTCCATAGGGACTACCCCCCATAGCTTTCTATTGGGAGACAACTAGAATAGAGAGGGTAGGGATCAGAGTGATAGCCACTGCACTGAGTCATTGTCACATTGTGTCTGTAAAATTTGAGCAGCAACAGGGGGCACATGTTGCATGTGGGCACCCCCTCCTATCAATTGGGCCACTTTACCTATTGAATTTTTCAAGAAAAACATAAAATATACAAAACCTATGACAGCCATTTAGCAATGATTTCTTCTATCTAGCAACGTGGATATAGGGTCAAATCATTGTCTTATACACACACACACAAACATATAGACATGCACACATAAACATATACATACTAGGGACTATGATTTCCTCCCATCCTCCATGATGTTCCCTCACATATTTCCAAAGTTTGTTTCCTTACACCAATGTCCCCACATAGATCTATTCAAGTAGTTCATTAATATGTGGATGAAATTTAGTAGATAATTGTAGATAATAGCCTACAAGATTTTGTAAATATTTGCAAAAGTTATTTAGATATATAGAGTCACAATTTTAAATGACTATCATTAGTAATTCAAACTAGCTTGAAACATGCTCAAGAAAAATGTTGTAGTGTTAGGAACATAAATAATTTTATTGCATGGTATGAAAAATTCCATCTTGGAAGAAATTTGCACACTACCATAAAAATGCAATCTTTTTTCCACTACCAAGGATGAAATTCATGGAGATGGATTCCCAAGGCTTGGATGGAACTAGTAATGTTTGGTACAAACCCAACTTCATGTTGGAAAATATGCTTAATTTGAAATATTAAGACATCATAATATAATCTTTCATTTTTTTGTACATTTAAGTCCAAAATAACTACCTTCATAGGTGCAACCAAGTTTTCTACACATTATAATACCCTATGTAGGATGAAGAGTAGACCATATGTGAATGAGATGATCTAGTTAGAATACACATATGCCAACTTGTAATGAAATCCATCTTAGATTGTATACTATAGGAAAGGAGTTTGATTGACCATAGTGGGTTGTTGGAAGGACTCTATGACCAAAGGAAGGGTCTTAAAATATTGGGATTTCTACTTCTCATAGAATGCACATTTGATATCTAAAATTGAAGCATCATTAGTAATGGGTATGTTAAGGAGATGGGGCACCCCAAAACTAAAGAGTTTGATAATCATAATATAAGATAGTTTCTTTAATCAAAATTTTCATCACTTTGGAAGGAATTGAATGAACTCATATAATTCCAATTTCACCTCACATAATCCTTGAAAATTCCTTTGTATTTCCCCTTTACCAAATATCTTCTTTACTTATTCTTCGTAAATATTCCATACGCCTTCCCTCACTCCTCACATAACTCCACCCATTGAACAATCGTTACATGCAAATACTAGTTCTATAGTAAAACACTAACTCAACTTGTAAAGGAGAAGATGAATAATAATCACTAAAGAAACATACTTGCCGTAAACCAAGTCAAAAGGACACTTACCTATTGCCCTTTTACTAGTAATCTTGTGTACCCATAAAGCAGAGTTCAACTTATCATCCTAGTCCTCATTGTTGTGCCCAATAATTCTTTTCATTTTCTTGTTAAGATTCATGTTACCTGAGTTTGCAAGAGTTCAACTTAGTATCCTGGTTCCCATTGTTGTGCCCAATAATTCTTTTCATAATCTTGATAAGGTTCATGTTACCTGAGTTTTCAAAACCATTGTCTTGAATATAATAATTAGAAGAATGCAATAAAAAAACTTGTAGATATGCATACATCAATGATCTCCATTCATATGAAGGCTTAGGCATTATTAGTGGTGAAATTTATTGGCACACAAAATCTAGTAACAATATTGTCCTTAAGAAATTTTGTAATTGCTACACTAGTATTAATCCTAGTGTGGATTGCCTTAATACATCTAATAAAATAATTAGTAACAATCAAAATTGAACCACTACTAGAATTACCACTATCTCACTAGCAAAATTCAAGCCCCACTATTAAAAAAGTGCTTCAACAACCAACTCTAAAAGAAATATTAGTCTCTTCTTCTATCCTATTAAAACATGACAAGACTCACAAGATCTAACATATAAATGAGGATTTGAAACTAGTGTAGGCCAATAATAACTTGCTCTAAGTACCTTAGCATTATCCTTTGTATAAAAATGGTTGCTACAAACTCCATCTTGCAACTCTCTCAAAAGATATTTGACCTCATCTTTAAGAACAAATCTTAGAGTCAACCCACTATAATTATTTCTTCCTAAACCAGCGGAAGTAAAACAACGTTTTGATGTTTGTAACTTCAAGAACATACGATTCTTATCTATTCAATATTAAATAATACAGGAACTCAAACCCCAAATAATTGAGGATGGCTCCAAAAATCACATCTACTGCAGGGATTGGCCAAAATGCCTCGACACCAAATCTACAAGTCACGCCATGGCCACCCACATCTCCTCCCACTACCCGCCTTGCCATTGGATCCAGAATGAAACTTGCCTCCCCTCCTTGCTGGCTCTGTCCCTTGCTTCCTCGCCCCTGCAGGAGGTCATGCCTAGGTCTAGATTGCGCACTTCTACAAACTTGTACGCCTTTGAGGGTGACCTCGCCTCCACTGTCGCTGCACAGGATGATGATGCCATCAAGGGTCAGGGCTACTGCGGGATCGTCTCCAAGGCCTAGTAAAGGGTCAGGGCTTGGATAGAACTCAATCTAAGCGTCAAGAAGGGCTCTTTCTAGGTCGATTTGAAGGCTCCCCATGATGAACATCAATTCATTCCAGGGGATCCGCGCATTAGGGCTACCATTATCATCACCATGTACTAGATCAACAAAGGTGCCAAGGTTATTCCTTCAAGATACCTTATGGAGCAGGCAAACAACTTGGGGAGGCTGGATCTAGTCAACTGCAGGGGGATTCATAGTTGCACCCTATATCTGGAGCACACTGCAACTACTAGGGCTCTGATATGGTTAAATCCCCCTCAATCAAGAATCTATGCAGTAGAAGGTCCCCTAAAACAGTCAAATCTAAATCAATATCCATAGATCCGAGGGATCCCACAGCTCGAAGACAGGAAGAAACGGGCAGGGGCTTGTGGAAAAGTAAGAATGGGGGCAAACTTACTAGACAACAACCCTTTATTATAGAATGACACAATATTGAGCAACGCTAAGCTAGAAAAGCCAACAGATAGCTCAAATCCATAGATGCAAGAACTAGACAGAGCCCTGATATGCCTTGTTCCGTCAGATTTAGATACTTGGGCAATAGATCAAGCCCTTTCTCAGATAGATCCACAGCTTACCGAGGCAGATCTCATACAAAATTTCATCAAAATGCTGGAAGGTAGACAACTCTGCTAGAGGATTCAGAAGGGGAGCAGGACCGAGGATCTAAGGTATAAAATTCAGAACCACCTGGGTATACCAGCTAACAGGAAAAATCTGATCTTTGCGGGACACGATTTAAAAAATAACTATACCCTTCAGGATTATAATATAAATACAGACTCGACCATCATAATCAATCTCTAACTACGAGGTGGATGTTGTGGAACCTGTTCTAAGAGCACAAGCTCCTTCAAGGATGCAGTCAAAGGTAAGGAAAAAGCGCAAACCAAACCAACAACAATACCTAAGCTTCCCAAACCCTACATTGTAGAACAAAAAACTGAGAATCCGACTCTCACCATTGCAATGCCTAAGGTAAAGAACCTGTACTCAGACCTCTACTCCAAATTATTTATATGCAAATTTAATGGATTCTGGCCCAAATTTAATGTTTTGCACCAATGGATCCATGATACATGGTCACCAAATTGTGAAATATACTTGTGCCCCAAGGGGTTTTTTATAATTAGATTTCAAACAAAACAAGAAAGAGAACACATCCTCAACAAGGGACATGGTTCTAGGGCAACAGAAGGCTCTTCATGACTCCTTGGTTTCCAGATTTCGATGCCAACACAGTGGTGGTATCAAAGATGCCAGTTTGGGTTAGGCCGCACAATCTCCCATTACATTTCTGGCATCATAATGTTTTAATTGCCATAGGGAACACTCTCGGGAAGTTCCTTAAGATTGATGGGGACATACTTACAAGGGGAATATTTACTTTCACCAGATTATGTGTTGAAGTAGATTGGGTCAGGCTGCGCAATCTCCCATTACATTTCTGGCATCATAATGTTTTAATTTCCATAGGGAACACTCTCGGGAAGTTCCTTAAGATTGATGGGGACAGACTTACAAGGGGAATATTTACTTTCACCATATTATGTGTTGAAGTAGACCTCAGCCAAGGATTACCAGAAAGAATAACAGTAAATTTCAACAACACACAATGGACACAACCTTTAGACTATAAAAATACAATGCTCCGATGTTGTGGATGTCTTCAAACAGGCCACCTTCATAGTGCATGCCCACAAGGAAAACAAATCCCCAAATGGAACAAGAAGCAACAGAGAAAGCCAAAAGGATGGCAATATACAACCCCTTTTGATGAAGAAGTAGACACAGCAGAGGCAACAAAGTACAAAGCAGAAATGGAAGATCAAAAAGGCTAGAACAACACACTAAAGGAAGAGGAAGCTCCTAGTATCCCCATGCAGCAACAAGGAACTCAAACAACAGGAATGGATATATCCGGCACCAAGAGAACTCATGGATTTGAGGGATCATATTTTGACAAAGATTCTCCCATAATTACAAATGAAAATCAGCTCTCCATCATAACAACCACCCCCAATACTGGAGGTTGCCGGAAGGTGGAGAAAAAGAAAGGGAGAAAAGAGTAGTATTCTATTCTTTTATTTTTTATTTTTATTTTCTTTCGATTTTTGTAAAAACATAAAAAGACCATATGCATATGCTTTCAGCATCTACAAAATGTAATTTTGTATTATGAATAAAATTATGACTTTTTCCATGGGAAAAAAAAACTTCAACGACATACATTAATTATTATTTAAATATTGGGAACCAAAATGATTTTTCAAAAATATAAACATTATCCTTAGAAATGTTTTTACTGATGAAATAACTTGTAGAAATTTGAAGGTTGTCCTCTTAGTAGTAAAGTGGCTGCCACAAGGTCCATCATGCAATGCTCAGAGATTGTCAAAGACCTCCTCTTCCCTCACACATCTCAAAATTTGATATTGTTCCAACTTGAAAATATTTCCTCCAATCCAAGTGAAAGGGGTGCTCTTCCTAATAATTTTTCTCTTCTCCCTAGAGGATATATTAGGATGGAACCTCTTAGAAACCAAGTAGTTTGCAATATCATCAAACCAATGAGATAACACTGAGATGGCAAAGAGGTTTTCATCTAGAAGTTGATCATCTACCATCTCCTCATTCCCTATAGGAAAGGTCAGTCTTGACAAAAATTTTCAAACACGTTCTCTTTGCCTGGTTTGTCAACAATAGTTAAATAAAAAAAATTCAATAATAACAGCCATATAATTATTCTAGCAGCGACATCAGGTTTATTCACTAAGTACTTAATGGTTCCATTATCAGTGTGAAAAAAAGTTTTATATTCAGTGATTTGGTGTCTAAAATTGTTCAAAGAGTGTACCATAGGAAAGAGTTCCTTTTTAGTGAATGTATAATTTAGTTCAACCCTAGAAAGGTTCTTGTTGATGAAATATGTAGCATAGGGTAATTTGTCTTCCACTTGTCCTAAGGCTGCTCCTACAACTTTATCTAATGAATCTGTGTGGATATGGAAGGGAAATCTCCAATTTGGACCTCTAAGGATGGGTGCATTGGTTAACTTCTCCTTTAGTACTTCAAAGGCCTCTTGACATTTATCTGTCCAACAAAAGTTTGAATCTTTAATCAGTAGTCCAAATAAGGGTGAAGCCAATTCACTGAAGTCATTTATGAACCTTCTATAATACCCAACCAATCAAAGGAATCTTTTGACATTTGTTTGTTTCTTAGGGATAGGGACCCCCTTAATGATGGTAACTTTGTTGGGGTCAACCTGTATCACTTCCTTAGATATGGAATGGCCTAGGATAGTCCATGCATTTATCAAAAATTCAAATTTCTTGGGACTTAATGAAAGATTAATCTCAATGAATTTCTTTAAGATCTTATACATATTAGAAAGATCTTCCTCAAAATCACATCCATAAGGGGTAAATTCATCCATTTATATCTCAATAGTGTCATGAACAAGGCCAACAAAGATACTCATAAATTCTTTCTAAAAGGTGGAAAGGGCATTTCGAAAACCAAATGGAAGGACTCTATAAGCAAAGGTACCCCAAGGAATTGTGAATGTGGTCTTGTCTTGGTCGTCAGGGTTGATCTGTATTTTGTTGCACCAACTAAATCATTCTAGGAAGGAAAATAATATCTTCCCTGGTTGTGTCTTGGTCCTTATTTGTAGCCTTGTTAAGCTCTCAGTAATCAACAAAAATCCTCCACTTCCCATTTTTCTTGGGGACTATGATGAGGGGGGACACCCACTCACTATCTAAAATTGGGTATATGAACCTTGAATCGAATAGATTTTGTAATTCCTCTTTCACAATGTCCTTAAGAGTTAGATTCATCCTTCTCTGGGGTTGGTGCACAGACTTGAATCCCTCTTTGATGTAGATATGATGAGTACAAACTGAGGGATGCACACCTTTCAATTCCTTATAGTTGCATAATTATTATTCTTTCTTGGCTAAGAGAGAGGGGTTGATCTTTAGAGTTTTGGATGGGCTAACCTCTATAACCTTGGCATGATTTAGATTAGGGTCAATAGAGCACATATGAGTCAATGGGATGATCTTGTATTTTTTTCATCAGTTCATCGACTAGCATGGAAGTGGGAGGTTGATTTTGTAAGATATGGTCAATAAGGTCATCTTAATTGAGTTGCCTCCCTCCTATAGCAGTTTCTAGTGTACAGACTCGGTAGAGGGATGTCTGATAAAATACTTCCTCTTCCTCATCATCTAACCATAAGGGCAAGTCATCCTCAATAGAAGGTCGAACAAGAGGGTATAACACAAGTTGTTTCGATAGATGCCCATTCTTGATGGTCATGTTCCCAATCCTGCAACTAATGTAGGCATTAGCAGTGGCCAACCAAGGTCTTCCTAGGATGAGAGGGTAACCATTAAACTTGGTTTTGGGCCGAGGACAAGAAAATTAGTGGGGTACTCCCAAGAGTCAATGGAGACCATCACATCCTCAATAAATCCTTCAAGGGATACGGTTATCTATGAGTTGCAACACTATATTGATCTTCCTCAAGTCCCACTGGAGGTTGAGCTTGATGGTTTCTTTGGTCATCACATTGATTGCAGCCCCATGTTCAATTAAGGTATTAGGGACTATAATGATATCAATGTGCACATCCACTGCTGGGCTACCAGGATCCAAGTACTTTGGGGAGATCACCCTCCCAAGAATTAGATCAAACAATTGAACATTGATAGTGGGGGTATCTATTCTTCTTCTCCCATCCCTTTTAAAACACTCTTCCGTGATAAGCTTGTTGTCTATGGGGACATATTTGATAGCCTAGAGAAGGGGTATTTTGACACAAGTTCTTCAATTCTCCCAGAAGTTTTTCCTCTTTCAGGCTATTGTTTAGGTTGGATCAACCTTTCAGGATAGGGAGGTGTATTGTCTTGAGGGGTACTATCTTCCTTCTCTTCTTCAAGTTATTCAAGTGGAGAAGGTAGGTGAACATCTGGAAGTACCTTCCTAGACTAGAGATTGGTCTCTTGGATTTCCACAGCATAAGTAGGATAGGATGTCTCCCTATTGTAACCCTGATACACCTGCATATTATTCAGATTGGGTTGGGAAGACATTTGAGGTTTCTTTGGTGGTGGGTTATGGTGAGGGATTTTTGGTTGAGGTTGACAAGGAGGCATTAAAGCAAGAGGATGGGCTGTTTGAGGCCTCCATCCTTGTGAGGGGTTGCCACATTGAGGAGGTTGAGGTGGACATGGATAGAAAGGGTTAATAGGCTGAGTAGGATATTGAGGAGTATATTTTGAAGGAGAAGGTGTGGACCATGATGGATGAGTGGAAGGGTACCAAGGATGGAAAGGTGCATTTTGATTTGGGTTGAATGCAAGATAATGTACCCCTTGCATGCCTTGTTGATATGGTTGAGGGTCTTGCACCTCCTTTTGTTAATGAAGCAAAGTTTCTGTAATCCACCTTCTTCCCCTTAGTATACAAAGGAACATTTTTTATGTTGAATGGTTTTCTTTACAAACAAAGAAAAATTATATGATGTTTAGTGGGAATTCATTTCTAGGATGTCTCTTAGTGCATCTATGGAAAAAGATAGATAGTGCCCTTTCTGATTCCTCTTGCTTCCTTTTAATTTTCATAATTCCCATCTGTAGGTAAAAGGTATGAAACATTTCACTCTTGAAATCCTCCAACATACTCCCTATCTCAAGTTTGATGGCTAATGCAGAGGGGGATGAACTAACCAGACCTTGACTAGACCTACCCTTTTTTCCTAGTAGCCCTAGAATGATTCTAAAATACTATCTTGATGTCATCATAAGGAAGTTGGTAAATGTCTCCTCCAAACAACATGTTGAAGTTCTCCATTACATCTTCCCTGATCCCTCATAAAATTACTAGCTTGAGTGACTTAGGGTCATGGGTACAATTAGCCGTCCTATAGTTGAGTTGTAATCTTTCCTCATAGTCCTCTAAAGATTCATCTAGTCCTAGGGTCATCCTAAATATTTCCTCTTTTGTTTCTTTAAACCTATTTTCACCTCCAATGGCACTTGGAGCACAAGTGTCTCAAGAGATATAGAAAGGTTCCTAGAGACAACCTCTGGGTTGATTGTAGACTAGTGCCTATGACATCTTGAATAGAGGAGTGCATGGAAGATTATCTGTGAGGGGTTTTTGCAGCACTCCAGTTGTCACGTGTTTAAAAAGATAATAAAAGGGGCTTGGTTTCATAGCCCTTGATTAAGGTAAACTCAAGACAATACATGGATCCAAATGCAGGGGGTAGATTGGGGCAACCTCAAAGAGAAGTGTCTTGTTCTAGTGGCCGAAACAAAAAAATAAGACAACTTAATACTAAAGTTGTAGTAAAGGTGGAGAGGAGGAGAGGAAGGAGGGAAATAGATGCATAGGGATGTAAACAAACATAATCCTAAGCAACATTGTTCCAGCAGAAATATGGAAGAGGGAGGAGGTGGAATGGTAGAAACAATGGAGTGCCAATTAAGGTTTCATGACAAATATATCATGGGTACCATTATCACCAAACAACATGAGTAAATCTGGGCTCACACAGGTACTGTAGGTTAATTGAATAACATAAGTAAATCTGTTTTGCATACAGGTACTGTAGGTTATAGACTAATAGAAGTAACTATGTCTTAAACGCGGGGATTGTTTGCTTATTTAATAGCCTAGATAAATCCGTGAATCATAGAGAAACCAACTGCTTCATTACACTATTTTAGAGAAAGGAAAACACAAACAAAATGATATTTACAAAGAGGAAACATAATGTGCATTGATCTGCTTGGAATCACTAGAATAGTTTCATTAATACTTGGAGGGTCCAAATAACTAGCCCATAAACTTCAACAGTGTATTAGCCAAGTCCCCCCATGAACAAGTAATTTAGAACCAAGAGTGGCATCTCAAAATTCAGACACCTGCAGGTGCGAAATTCTAGAACCTTGTGTAAGTGTTTCTTCCCCCTATTTATAAGAAGAGGGGGAGGTTGGAATACATTTACCAAAATATCTTCGCTAGAGTTCTAGTTTTCTCATAGACTAGTTGTCTCAGCGTGCAATGCTCTGCTACCCCAAAATTCTTTCATTTGAATTTGATTCCCTTCCTTACAATACATAGAAATTACAAAGAAATCATAAATAAAGAAAATTTGAAGGATGGTGAGGAAAATATCTCTCTATTATCCCTGTAATCGCTCTGATTAGGCCACGTCTCTGCCACGATGCACTTCTCCTGCTGCTAGGCCGGTTCTTGTCACTTTCACCTTAACTGCCTGAATATCTCGCTCTTTGGAGTTGGGAGTGGGTCAACTGTGAGTGCATGTTGTGGAGTAGAAATGGAGCATGTCTTAGTAGTCCTTTGTTGTGTATCGAGGTGGATCCCCATGCCTCCATTTATTGTTTGAATTCATGCAGTGCAGCAGTCGAATTAATTTCAGTAGCCCAGGTAGTCCTTGGTTTCTTGTTGCAGGGGATTCTACAAGATTAGCACATATTGCTCTACCACTACCCTATACCTCTATTCAAAGTATTAGCTTCTGACACATTTGCCTTTAATGCCCTATAGCATACTCTCAGAGCCTCGCTGTATTGAGGCTTTTACTTTTAAAACCTTACGAAACAATGAGCTCTGATGCCCCTTGGCCCCTTTTGGCTTAGCCCCTTTTAGTGTTTCTACATCATAGGACTGAGGGTTGTGACTTGGTGCTTAGTCTTTATATCCTAGATCGACAATCAGGGATTTTTCAATTCGTGCCTCTCGTCACATCCTCTTGAAACTTGTGATCATCGATCACCTTTACATTAAGCCCTTGGTTCTTCAGTAATTTATGTGACCTCGGCTAAAACTTGCATTGGAGCCCCTTTACCGCATGATCGTAATTGAAGGTTTCACTATGGAATGATGCCTTGTCTCGCCAATTCCCAATTTGCGATTGGTGATGTCATCATTGCCATGTGTCACTTTATGAGTGGTGACATGTGTCACCCTATTTTGGCCCCTTTCAACCCCTTAAAACACTGAATCTGCATGCCATGAGTCCTCTGTACTGCCATGTCATGCTGACATCAGCTGCCATGTGTATTCATTGGGAACAATGGTATTCAGCCATGTGGCCCCCCTAGAGGAGAAAGAAAAGGCCTGCCTGCTTTTGGTGTTGAAACTGATTTCATTTGTAAATCATTATTGGCTCTCCCCTACTGCTTTAACACTATTGGCGTATTCCTCTAGAATTCCTTAAGAATGGTCCATTTGACCCACCGACCGACGATTTTCTGATGTTGTGAGACTTTGGGCCTTTGATAAGCCGATATACAATGCCCTTTTAACTCGTCGATTGTTGATATATTGTACGTTGACCCCTGACCACCGATTTGCGATATGGTATATCAGTGATCCCAGATCGCAAATTTCACTCTCCTTTGCATTGCACTTTGAAACCCCACCAATTGCCAATATTTCGTGGACCCTCGACATTTGTGATCACCAATATTGGTGATCATTGATCGCAAGTTGCTCTGTCATCCCTCGCCATTGTTCTTAGGAATCTGCGATTGCGATTAGCGATTTTCTCTCAGACCTTTGATACGCTCCTCTCCTTTATTTCAAAGGCAATAGAACCCCTAAACTTCAACAGGCCATATCTTTTGATCCAGAAGTCCATACAGGCAATCATTGATACAGAAGTCCATATTTTGTGGACCCTCAATGTTTGCGATCACCAATATTGGTGATCATTGATCGCAAGTTGCTTTGTCATTCGTCGTCGTTATTCTTAGAAATCTGTGATTGTGATTAGCGATCTGCTCCTGGACCTCTAATAATCTCCTCTCCTTTATTTCAAAGGCAGCAGAACCCCTAAACTTCAACAGGCCATATCTTGGACTTCCATACACCATTGGAAATCTTATTCTGAGCAATGTGCAATGGAGAGGGTCTGATTAAGCTTTGAGAGCTTCTATGTCTTGGGAGATGGCTTCAAACTTCACTACTCTTTTCACCCTTTTCACAGCTAAAAACACATTTAGTAGTGAGTGACAACAGGACCTATAGTAATCCCTATACTTCTCATTGAAGGCTTGCTACATTTGTGCCTAGGCAGTTGTTATAGACATATTTGGGCACTGCAACCCCAATCACATATGTCGATAAACCAAGGGCCCTTAAATCCCTAAAAGTGTTTTTTCACACCCTAAAGAATCATGGTCAACTGATTACATCATTTCGCAGAAGTTCCACCTAAAAAACAACTTAGAACTGGCTAAAACTGGGCCATATAGACTGCTCCATGGTCAAGGTGTGATACATACTGGCTGATACACTAGAAAAGTGCGATGCATATTGAAAGAGCTTTCTGTGGAGTGTAGTGAGCAAGAGAAGACAAATGGTAGAGACAGTTTGCTAAGTGGGAACCCAAAGAATCTTCTAGAAACTTCTCATATGACACTTGCCTCTCTGAATTCGCCCAAGGATGAGTAAGAGATCAATGAAATCTCCAAGTGGAACCAAGAACTATCAGTGAAATGACACTAATCAAAAACCCAGAAGCTGACTCACCCCTCTACAAATATCTATAAATGGATCCCTCATTTGAGAGATCTAGAGGCTGGAATTTTGTAATTTGTAAGGAACTGTTGTTGGTTTCTCTTTGAGAATAAACATTGTATTGTTGGGTGATCTTGCTTTTCATGAGGTGAAGAGGGCTTTGATGCTAGGAGGATGATGTTGGATTAGACAGCTACGTTGTAATCCTCTCTTCTATTTCTACTATCAATAAAGTTCTTTGAGTTTTCCTCCATATAATTGTGTGTTTGTGAATCTTGTTATTTGTAGATGCAATTGTATGGTCAATGTATTTCTGATTCTGCATTGTTTATGATATCATAGATCGATATGCTTTGATAGTGTTTTGTTGCTTTTTCTCTGCAGGTATTCTCTAAAGCGAGACAAGTAGGAGAAGAGTGGTGAGCTCTATCAAGGGAGAGAGGAAACGAGCAAGGAGCCAAGAGGAAGATACAGGTTGGTCCTCTTTGCTTCTCTCTTATCTATCATACATAAAGGAAATCTTGAATCACTTTGAATTATTTGTTTCTAAGATAGCTACCCATCTTAGTGGGACTAGCAGATCGAAAAGACACTGGTTTTCCCGGAAATAATAGTGATGTTGCCTCTAGGTAAGCTCATAAACCAGCACAATGTTGCATCTTTGAGGGTGGATGGAAACAACTTCAGCTTTTCTTCATTAGAGGTATAGTCATAGGTCCTACAGACAACAACAAACTCAAACATGAATGTGTTAGGGTCCTCAGAGGTTAGGCCATGGACGTGTGGAAGGGAAGTAGGGCTTATATTATTTATTCTAGCCTCCCGATTAGTTTCTTAGATACGAAAGAACTCATTTTATTTGTTTCAACCATGGTTTGGGTAGGTGAGATGGGATCTTCCTCTCCTAGGGGTTCCTAAAAAATTTCAGGTTACTCACCTTGAGGGTTTTCTAACTCCCATGTAGTCACAGAGGGAATTTCACAATCACCAAAGAAGAATGATGGTTTCCTTCTTGAAGGGGTGGGCAGTTTTGGTAGGAATTTCCCTTAACTATCCCTATTCCTACAACGTATCAAAGAACTCACATTGTTTTTTTTTTTTTAATTTCTCTCCTTTTTTGAAGTTTGAAAATCAATAGTACTGATAAAAAACAAAAAGAAGAAACTTCTAAGTTGAACCAACACCTAGATGGACACCTCCCTAACAACGATTCCAAAAATTGATGAGCCCTAGTATTGCAATAAGGATGTTGCAACTACCAAGACTCTCAACTTCAATTATCAACCCAAAGTCCATACAAAATTAGAGGTGACATATCTATATGCACAGTAGGTCAAGCTCTACTCATGTCACCCTCAGTCAAGGTATGCAAAGACCACTCCTTCAACTAACTAAAAAGCTAATTTGTTTGGAAAGATAAAATCCTATTCTAATTGCAAGGAAGTGAACATGATCCTAATTGTAGAAATGAAATTGAAATTCATTAAATGTAAATATTAACTGTAACTACAGGAAGGAAAAAGGCTACTCTAGTTGCAGAAATGAAACATGCTACTCTACTTACAAACCAATCAAGTCAATGCTCTACTTGCAGAATATAATTCATTAATCTATTTGCATATTGCTTTGAAAGAGTAAATTTAATATATGACATATAATTAGGAAATCCAAGAGTATAACTTTTAAAAGAAAAAATAGGTTTATTCTATTTGCATTGAATAGATTCACTTCATATTATCAAATGGAAGACAGTTTTAGCTTTAATAGTAGGATCCTTATTGCATGAAGGAATACAAATGTGAAAATCTATCTTCTAATTCTAATTGTTGTCTTATACTTGCAGTTAAGGAACGATGATATATAGTGGTTCTTGGGTCTCCCCAATCATGGATTCAAATCCCAGAGGTCTTTTTTCAATCTCAAAATGTAGAAATCAAGATCTTAGAGAAAATCTGGTTGAGTTTAGGCAGTGCTACAGGACTGATATGGGATGCTATAAGATACATGTTTTGTTACAGGATTGGGTCTAAGAGCTTTTTGGGGGTAAGGATGGTGTTTTGAAGTTGGATCAAGGCTATGAATGATGTGTGAGACCCCCTTTCCAAGCTTAGCACCCCTTACGATCTCATCTTGCACAAAAATACATGCCCATAGTGTCCTTCATTGACCCTGAAAATAGGATCTCAATGGCATAAATTGAGAGCATTATGAGACATACAGGAGGAGAATAGTAATGAAAAAGTGGATGTACGATTAATGTGCCAACCCCCTACAAGTAATTGGAAATATTGACAGACTAATCAATCAACCTCTTTTCCTCTTGAAGAACATACATCTAATGATCAAATTGCAGTAAAATAAATCAAAGTGGAAAGGATGAGTTAAATTTTATTTCACCAAGAAATATTATATCCTACAACATGCATCTAATTTATTTTCCAAGACATGATGTTAACTTCTAAGATGTAGAAAAAGAACATGCAAGAGAATTACAATCCAAAGTCTAGCAAATTCCAAAGGAACACAAACTCATATTTTTGGCTTGTTGTTGTAGGCTCTTCAACCACACTTCCCACAAGAGAGGTGGTGATCAGGCTTGCGACTACAATTTTTCCAATCTAATTTCTGCCTAAACAAGGAAAGAAATACAACAACTTAAACAAGAACAAAAAGAAAATACATGAGAGGGACTAAAGCCTCTAGGTTGTGCCCAAACCCAAGGGTTTCAATGCTCCTAAGATAACTCAAATGTAGACTAACAATGAACCTTTAATTAACCGAAAATGGAGTTCAAAAAAATCATCTCAAAAATGGAAATAATTGTCTCAAGTATTTAGTATTCAATGGCTCTTCCTAGGTCCAAACTTTTGAATCCTAATGAGCCCTCAGGCCTGTTTATTTATAAAACAAGTGACTAAGGGGCATCTCCCTTTAGAGGAGGATTGCTTCCCTCCAAAATTTCGAAATTAGTGGATCTAGTTCCCTTAGATCCTCTCATGCACTTGAGTTCCTTGGTTGTCCATGGATCTCAAGCTGGATATGAGTGAAAATGAGTGATTATAGGGATCACTTCGAGTCAAAGGAGAGTAAATACAAGGGGAAAGCCTCCGACATTCCCTATAGATGCCTCCAATGTGCCTATGCATCATAAATGAACCCAAAAAAATATCTCTTTCTTGCACATAAACCACATTAGGCCACGAAGTATGACAAGCACCCTTTATTCTTCCTACTAAGCACATTATAGCCAAAAATGTAAGTTAATGTGGAGAAAAGAAAGAATTTCTGGATTGGAGGATAGTAATATGGTCCTCAAAATATACCTATTTATGGGACCCATCAGTTTGGCTGGGGAAAGAACAAGTGATGTGTGGTGTAGAAGAATCCCATGGTATAGTAATGGATGCTCTGTGATGGTGGACACCCATGGCTCTCAATGCTCACCATACAAGTTCCATTATGACCCTCTAGAGGGATTGGAACCCATATAGGGAGACCAAGTCCAAGATGAAGACCCACCTACAATCCTGTATAATATCTATGTGTCTCCTCACCTTCTAGTACAACTGATCATTAGTGCAATTGAGTAAATAGGTTTGCTAATCAAGGGCAGAAGTGGACACTTCATAGTGGCACGCCTTTCCAACTATTCTTCGAAATGTATAGGTGTTTCCTTTCTTGACAAGAGTGGTTAATAAAGGACCCTATTAAGTGGTTTCAACCTCTAAGGGAGTGACACGTCCATGGTACATCCATCAAATGGAAGGTGTCATGTGAAAGGATGATGGAAAAGAGTGGGGAAATAGGGAAGGCTCCAAGCCACATGCCATGTTATAAGGGAAGCTAGAACGAGAGAATACCACACCTTGGGTGTATGAATGTACGAGGGAGAAATTTTGGTACATGAGTTACCCTAACCTTTGTTTTTCCACACTTCTTTATATGCCTTTTTCCTTTGATCGATTTTATTGATTTTATTGCTCAGGGCTTCAGGGGATGAGAGCATGATACATAAGATGTAGCAGTGAATATAACCTTAAGCTGGGGCATTTCATTGCCTTCCATGAGTTCCTTAATGATGCATGGGGCACTCATATGGGCCCTAGGAACTAGGGTGGTGCCATAGTGATAAGGGGTTAGAGCTTAGGTTTGGATTTTTCCCACGTGGTAAATGACCCTCTAAAGGGCTTGGACCCCGTATAGTGAAACCAAGTCCAAGATGAACACCCACCTACAATCTTTTATAATATACAATGTGTCTCCTTACCTTCTAATGCAATTGATCATTAGTTCAATTGAGTAAATAGGTTTTCTAATCAAGGGAAAAAGTGGACACTTCATAGTGGAATGCCTTTCCAACTATGCTTCGAAATGTATAGGTGCTTGAAAAGAGAGGTTAATAAAGGACTTAATTGGTTTCAAACTCTAAGGGAGTGACACATCCATGGTACATCCATCAAATGGCAGGTGATGAACCTCGGTATTGCAACAAGAATGTTGCAACTCCCAAGGATACCGACTTTAATTATCAACCCGGGGTTAGTACAAACATAAGAGGTATCGGCAATATATGTGCAGCATACAATTTTTCCTTCCTTTTTTGTCATGATGTAATGGAGTGCATGTACTAAAGTCAAATTTGAAACTAATTGTAGAATATGAAATGCTCAAAATGGAAACCTTAACCTATTGCAAGAAAGAAAGTACAAGGAATGAAACCTATTCTAATTTCATAAAGTAAATATCATGAACTAAATTTCAACCATTACATTTCAAAGAGTTTAGATCTATTAAAAAATTTCATTGGATGTGGAAATCATAATTGTATTATCTATTTCATAAATTTGTCCATTAACCTAAATCGCTGAAATGTTTTGCATGGGTAAAGAGGCAAGTCCTAAGTGGTCTTTAGTCTTCCCTAATCATTGATTTAGAGCCTATGGGTCTTGATTCAACCCTAAGGGATAATAATCAAGATTCTTGAGCGAATCTGGGCAAGTATATGCATGTTGGAAGGCTACTATAAGCTTTCCTGTAGTAATACTACAGGAAACAACAAATTTGCTATAGGTAGTTATAATGCATTGAATGAACAACCAAATCAAATCCAAATTGGATGGGACAAATTTTATTATTGACTAGGATTCGATAGGATACATTTTTTTATTGACTAGGATGTCTTAGGTCTCCATTCCAAGTGTAATCACTCAAAAATACCTCTGTTAACCCATGCTAAAAAATGGCAAAAATTACTAGTCTAAAGTCTAGAAATTCGAGAACTAGTGAGCAAGTAAATCTATCAAATTCATAACCTAATCAAGTGAAAATGAAATGGGGTGATTTTTTTTATTAAATAGAATGTTTTTGTGATCTAATTCAAGTGGAACCAACTCAATTGAAGCTCGTTAGCATGCTCTAAAAATAACAGAAATTTATTGTTATTTTCCGCAGAGGAGTTCCAAAAATCTAGATTTGGGAATAAGCAAATTAATCCAAGCATCTCAATTATTACTATGACTTTCCAAATATTTTTAACGGGTGAAATGATGATTTTTATCCTGCAAAAGAACTTACATCAACCATTTAACCCAATCCTACAACAAGAGATGCATGTGAATACGAAGTGAAAAGAATAAAAGAAAATCATACAAAATGGCCTTGAGGCTCCTGGGATGGCCAAGCCCAAGGAAACTCAGGGTCCTATGGAGGAGACCAATATCTAGAAGCTGAACATGTCACCAGTCTTCATTATTTCCATCAATACAATGACATCCATGCAAGAAATGAAAATGGCGTTTCAAAAATACAAGTTCTCTCCACAAGAAGACTAATAAAAATCCACCCCTAGAGGAAAATTCGACTTGGTACTTATACAAAATTATTAGGAATCATTCCCCATGAAAGGAGGATGCTTTCCCCACCAAAATCCCTTGATTAGTGGATCTGGCTCCCAATACTAGGAATCTACATTAAATGGTAGGAAACACATTCCTAGATTTTATCAATCATTGGAGCTCCATAATCTGTGCCATAATTCCAAAATATCTTTTTGATTTATTATTTAATATTGACCCTCTTGTAGTAGGGAGCAAGTCTCTAAATTATCTCCTCCTCCAAATCTTCATAATCTACCCAATATTCCACAAAAATAAATAATATTAGGCACAAACATGTAATTATCCATAAACCTTCCTAATGGGCATATTAAAGTTAAACATACATTATCTAATGCAAAAAGAGGTTTAATGTGTTGAAGGATGATCAAATGGGCCTTAATTTATGTCTAATTTAGAGGCATGGGCCTTAATTTATGTCTAATTTAGAGGCATGGGCCTTAATTTATGTCTAATTTAGAGGTCCATCAATAGGTGTCACGTGAAATGATGATGGAACAAAGTGGGGCAATAGGGAAGGCTCCAAGCCACATGCCATGGTACAAAGGAAGCTAGAATGAGAGAAGCCAAAAAATTGGGTGTATTAATGTAGGAGGGAGAAACTATGGTACATGAGTTACCCCAGCCTTTGTTTTTCCACCTTTTTTCATATGCCTTTTGCTTTTAATGATTTTCTTGATTTCACTGCTTGGGACTTTAGGGGATGAGAGCATGATGCATAAGATGTAGCATTGAATACCACCTTAAGGTGGGGAATTTCATCACCCACCAGGGGTTGGGACAATCATGGGTTCCTTAATGATGTAGGGGGAATACATAGGAACTAGGGTGGTGTCATGCTGATAAGGGGGGAAAGCTCAGGTTTGGCTTATGCCCATGTGGAAATTTTATGTCATGGTCATATTTTCCATTTTGTGGTACATTTACTATTTTAAGTGGCCAAATTATGCTTTTATCTTTCTTTTTAGCTGCATCAACCTCTGGGGAATTGTTCTAGGCCCAACCCAAAGTGTGGACAAGGGGAGGGGGATTCTAACACATTTTGGACCCAATGGACACATGTGGACCCAGATGGGGAAAGTATTAAAAGGGATTGTAATGAGTGGAGGGTAGTGAGATATATGGTATTGGGAAGTGGGACCACACAATCAAAATTAGGGTTTCCCATGTAGTCCCAATCCTTAAGCTAGTAGCCAATAAAAGAGACCCCATAGGACTAGGATACAATATTAACCCCCAAGTTGAGGTAACAGAACAAGGATATAGTCCAAGCCCATCTTTTCCACTGAATCCCACCACTAATCCACATTGTCCATATGTGCCCAAGAAAAGCAAGCATAAACAACCACGTAATGAAAAGCTCTATCTTTGAGGTTGGAAGGCCCACCTTCAAACATACGATCATAATAAATGAGCAAGGGCACAATGGTTGGGTTGGGTGCTGGAGAATAATGGCATATCAAGTTATCTAGTGGCTGCAAGGGGATGTTGGTCGTCGATTGAAGACAAATATAGGAGAAATTTTCTCCTATAGGGGTCGCCCACTGGTGGTGGGTAACGTTTGGCTCTAACTAGGACATGAGTTCTCAGTAGAATGCACAAACCATGTACTTGAACAGGGAGGTCATGAGAATAGCAAAAATCTCTTGGGAACACAGACTTGTTACCTAAACATCATAGATAAAGTAAATGGGGACGCATGTTTTGATGACATAATTTGGTTTCCACATAATGAAAAGCTCTATCTTTGAGGTTGGAAGGCCCACCTTCAAACATACGATCATAACATATGAGTGAGGGCACAGTGGTTGGTTTTGGTGGTGGAGAATAATGGCACATCGAGTTATTTGGTGGCTACAAGGGGATGTTGGCTGTTGACTAAAGACAATTCTAGGAGAAATTTTCTCCTATAGGGGTCACCCACTGGTGGTGGGTAACATCTGGCTCTAACTAGGACATGAGCTCTCAGTAGAATGCACAAACCATGTGCTCAAACAGGGAGGTCATGATAACATCAACAATCTCTTGGGACCACAGACTTGTTACCTAAACATCATAGAAAAAGTAAATGGGGAAGCATGTTTTGATGACATACTTTGATTTCCCATGCTTTTGTTAGTCCGGAAATAGAATCTACTCAAGAATTCAAATCTAATCTAAATGCACCTAACCTAGTATGATAATATAATATGATGTTAAATTCTAATGCAAAAATCAATGTGTTTCATCCTACTCTAACATGCATTTTATATTATGCAAGTGCTAAGTATAATCATAGAGCCACTGCAACCAACATATCATCTAATCAATACAAACATTATCCCCCATGATTCCTTATACAATAAGTCCATGAGCAAGGATAGGTACACTCACATGGAAGGTGTTGAAACTTAGGGATGAATTCCCCTGAAGGCCCTAAATCAAAACCCTCAGTCTCCAAGAGAGAACTCCTAAGCACCAAAGAAGCCCAAAATTTGAATATTAAAGGAAAATGTCATTTTAAAATTATTTGGGGAAAAATATATTTAATATCAATTTTAATTAAATTCAAATTATAAATATGTTTCCCTCCAAATTAAATGGTCGGCTTTACTCAAAATTCAAAGGGGATTCATTCAACACCTAGTTCACCAAACTATATAAATAACCAATTCATGAAAGTATATGGGAATATATTGTAAGGATGAACCATTCTCTAAGGTTATGATTGATTGAGAAGATGGTGAAGTAGTAACATATGAGTTGTTTCTATGTTCACATGGATCACTCTTTCTACATATTCGTTTGCATCGCTCTTATTCATGGAGCACATCTTTGGTAAACATTTGATAGTGGTGCACAATTTAGATATCACACATTATTTCGAGTGACTATATCTCTAACACCACATGATGGCGCCATCTTGGCATCCCATAAGGGAATGGCCTTGATGCCACACGATGACACCATCTTGGCATCACATGAAGGTATGGCCTTGCTACCACACAATGGAACCACCTTGGCATTGCATGAGGGTATGGCCTTGCCATCGCACATTGTCACTATCTTGGCATCGCATGAGAGCATGATCTTGGCACTGCACAATGGCATGGTCTGCCACACTGGATATAGTCTCGGTTGTATAAAATTTCAGTTTTTGGCATTGCATCTATATGATAGTCCATGTTTCATACATCGCATTTACATTACAGTCTTGGTATCACATGGTTCTTCTTCATATGCAGTCTTGTCTCCATTTTCGACACTATTATTCTAGGAACTTGTGCACTGTGGTATATTGGCACCCCTTGTTGTATATATGATACCTTTGTTATGTAACCTCATTGCATGGTATAATTGGCAGGTATATATATATATATATATATATATATATATATAATATATATATATATATATATATATATATATATATATATATATATATATATATATAGATATATATATATATATATATATATATATATATATATATATATATATATATATATATATATATATCTATATATATATGAATCTGTATGTATGATGATCTCATTGTAACATAATATAAGAACATTCAACTTTACAGTCTATTATATTGATATGATATTAGCATGGCATGATTTACACATTGCAGTTCAGTATTGGCATGACACTGCACATGTGTGCAACACAGTAGTATGGTACCATGTAGCAAAGGTATCGATCCTATCATTTTTTGAAACCTCAAACCCTAATGACAATATTGACATGATAGAGTTGATGATATTACAGTAATGACAGTTTAGATATGTCAGTAGTTTTAGTGCTTCTATGGACAATGTAAAGTTGTAATAATTACTCTGTTGTACCTTGTTTAAGTTAGTTCACAAATGAGATTTTGAAATAACTTAGGAGGCCATATATGTAAATGATATATAATTATGATGTACTTTATTTCTTAGCTGGTTAATTGATGAACTCTAATAGAAGAAAAAGAAGAATTCCGGGTTTTCCCCCTTGTGAGGTTTTTCCCTAATCTCTGACCAATCCTGGTGTCTCTATATGTGAACGTTTTTCTTCTTATGTTCCTTTTATTTCCACTATATTTCTATTTTTCTTTCTATATAATTTCACATAATGTTATAATGTTGATGGGTTACTTCACTATATGAAGTAATGCAATTATCAAAGAAAAAACTATGAAGCCCAAAAAATTTAAAATGGTATCAGAGTTGGGTTGAAGAAAAGTTATTGAGATCACTGATGATGTCAGAGACCTAAAATAATACTAGGATTTGAAGGAAACCCTAGGAACACTTTTTACAACATGAAGAATTAGGGTTTGGTCGATAGCATGAGGCTAGGGTTTGGAAGGAACCCTTGGAAGAAGCATGGGCTGAAGACTTGACATCTTGAAACACTAGTAGGGTCAACATCTGTGACAGATTTGACACAACCTTAGATTCACTTCGGAAGACAATATGATTGATTTGGTTGTTGGCAGTTGAGGCATCCCCTCCATTGACATTATCTGGGATATATGATTGATGACCTGTGGTACCTAATGATTAAGAGGGGAAGAGTGATTTTGTGAATAATTTTGCTTCTTCTGAAGGCTCTTGGTGACATGGTTGAGAGGCAGATGACATATTCCTTCAATCTTGTTAGAGAACTTCCTTTTAGACTTATTTGTTTATGATTTTTCTCTTCTTAAATTTATCATCGCTTAGCCTTCCTGCATATTTGAATATTTTAACACTTCTAACTTCTTAATGAAGATGTGCTAAGAAGCATACAAAAAGTGATGGACAGTTGTAGAAAAGGAGAAACTAGAAGCATACAATGACATGTATGTGCTAAAAAGGTATCTGAATATTAGAAGGTATGTACAAGTATGTTATGATTTTAGTTGTGATATCAAGATGAGCCTTGAGGCATGAAAATAATCTCACCCTTAATAAAGTTTAGATTCACATTTTTGTGCAACAATGGTTTGTGGTACATGTGATATTTCATTCTATAGCATCAAGATATATATTGACTTTAATATTGTTGATAGTACCTATGTTAATTATGTTTACCCTGATGACAATAGTATGGTTGTAAAATTAATGCTCAAGATCAAATGACTACATCTTTTATTCACCTTGATAAGGCTCTAATAAGTTGCTACTGCTTGGATGACTTCACATTGTGGATTCCTTGTCTTAATATCATAACACTAATCCTTGATGAATGATTTATGACTTATACATTTGAATAATTGATAAAGACTTGTCACGACAATGATACGAAAACTTGATGTAGTTTGTCTTTGTATCTAACAATTTTGTTGATGCATGACAAATAGGTTGATGTCATGATTAATTGTGATTAAAAAGGCTCTCCATTTAGAGGGAGAGATCCTTGATGAGATTCAAACTATTTTTTTACAATGGATGATTAGAAATTGTAGAACGAAATAAGTCTTTTGGACATGAATTAATGAACTTCCAAAAATATGTCTTTGATAATTAATGTGCTAATGGTTCTTAGCTAACTATTCTAGTCTCAAGATTCACCTCTCACAAAGAATTATTTTATCAGAATCATGACATGTTGCTAAGATTTCGTGACTAGTAGTTATCCATTAGGTGTTATGACAAAAAACATTGTATAATTTGTAACCATCTCTATGAGCCTAGCATGTCCACATTGAAAATTACCTGGTGAATCATGGAAGCAGTATCGATCCAAATTTATAAGTTAGTCCAAGGAAAACATAAGACTATTGCTCTAAGTTCTACATAAGGCAGCATGGTTTTTTTGGGGTTTGTATTGATATTGAAACTCATCATATACATTGGGTTGTTGCAAAGAATTTTATGAGATATCTTCAAAATCCTATCAACTTTGGACTGAAGTACACTTCCAGGGATTTGAGACTACATGGATATTCTGATGTTGTCTAGGTTGGCCATGTGGTGGATAAAAGATCACATCAAGATGTTGCATCTCTTTGGGATCTGATTTAATTTCTTGGATGAGCTCGAAGCAGAAATCAATTTCTCTAAGCATCGTCGAGACCAAATAAATTGTAGCTAGTGGCTTGTTGTGAATCTATTTTATTGAGGAATCTCATTAGTGAGCTATTTGAGCATGTGTTGGATACCACCATTACCGACTATGACAATCAAAGTGGGATTTTCACTTTAAAGAATCCTTTGTTCCATGATTTCTGCAAGCATATTGATATTAGGTATCACTTTATCTAGGATATGGTACATCGGGGAGAAATAAGGCTCCAACACATTAGGACTGATGTGAAGGTTGTTGACATCCTCACAAAGCCCTTGGGGAAAGTCAAGTTCTTAATATTTAGAGAGAGAATGTGGAAAGGCCCTCCCACAAGGGTCGTAGTTGAACATTGAGCTCTGGGAGATCCTAAGGGCCTGGGGTATTTCTTGGAGTTATGTGTGACCCATTAGGGCTTCACTCAATGAACCTATGACATATCACATGTGTTCATGGCATACTAAACAATACCCTTAATTTGACTACATATTGGAAAATACCTCTAAAAATCACATTATTTAACCCCATACCAATATAAACCCAATACACCTTCCCAATTAAAAAAAAAAACCTTACTTTCACTAGATGTTGTAGGTATCCATTTTTTCATTAAATTTATTTATACCCCTTTATATTTTTTCATTAACTTTGAGCTCCATTTTTTATACCTCTCAATATAAAAATCCCTTACCCCCTATTATATGCTCAATATATTATGTTATTTTTTCCTCAATATATATCCCTGTTGTGGCCACCAACAACCCCCCTCTTTGTTTGATATTAGCAATAACACCAAGCAAATGGGGACCCTTAATAAAAATTCAAACAAACAGTTTTATGAACATTTTTGTATTTGATTCCTTAAAAGTTTATCGAATCAAAAGAATGAAACGTTTTTCTTATGAGCATAGTAAACTACGAAGAAGCAACGCAAAATTCATCACATCACATTTATTATGAAGTGCTCTCAAATGAAAAAACTTAAGAAATCTCTGACAGCCGGTATGCGACGTCGCATATCGCAACATCGCATAAGTAGCACACAATGACTAAATGACTAAATCTGCGATGAATGCGATGCTGCGATCTGCGATGAATGCGATTTGCAAAAATTCGCGATCATAATTTCTGCGATAACATATCTTAACGATGTGACCCACAATGCTGCGATGCGAGTCACAGAAATCACCCATCGCAAATTTTCCTCGGCGCAGTATTCAATGGAAAACTGTCTGTCAAGCAAAATTTGGCGCGCGTCTTAAAAAGAAATTAATGATTGTGCACCAAAATATTCAGGAAGGACAGTCTCGTGTTTTTTGAAGAGTCAGTTCGCTACAGATGTCATGATTATGCATTCATAAAAGCTTAAATCTCTCATGTCAATCTTTATTATCACTACTCTTTTCCTTTGCGTAAACTGTAAGACAAGAAATAACATAAATCAATGTGCAGGAAACATCTAAGGAAAAGGGGAAAGCGTCAATGCTCGGAGAACAGAGAAGAAATCCCTTCAGAAACGGATGCCACATGCGACAGGACCACAGATTGCAGAGTATCACTCAACAGGTGCTGATGTCAATAAGCCACCTAAAGCTCAGAGTCAAAGACGCACAAAAGCAGCATGTTTACAAAAACCCTGAAGCTTAGCCACCAGAAAAGCCCGAAATGAAGAACGGAGGCAATTTTCGATGTAGAAAATTATTCAGAGAGTAAAGTCCCTAACTTTTTCAGCCATCCGCAAGGTCAGAAACCGAAATAGCAAAAGCAAAATCAGTTTAAGGGAAATCTGGGTCATTACCAAGTATACACGCAGTGAATACACCCAGCAAGAGGAAGATTCTCGAAAATATCTTCTAGTTTACCAGAAAATGGTGCCAGCGCTTGTTATTTCTATTTTCATAGTTCAAACGAAAACGGAAGGCAACCAACCGACTCTTCCCATGGCGAATGTTGCGTGCTTGCAGCACTAAGGAGCAAATACAGAAATAGTTTAGAATTAGATTCAATTTTTAGAAATAGTTTTGCTTTATTAGAAGGGCGGTCATTTAAAACCGTATCCTAAATTTATGTAATTAAGTTAATTAGCTAACAATGTTTAAACCCTTCTCATGCATTTAGAGAAGGGTCCAGAAATTTGTCAAAAACTTGTCCTCGGAACATGCACTTCCGCACCCTCAGAGGAGGTTTTGATGAATGGATGGATCGAGATTTATTAATGTTTGCATTTGATGTCTGCTACTGATGTTGCACTTTTGTACTCTTAGTAGATGTTAAAACAAGTAGAGATAAATCGTTTTTGCTTGAAGTTTGTGAGTAGGATCAGTCATAAATGGTACTTTTATCTCTTGGCAATTTCTACTTATATTCTTTAAGTGAATTACAGTTTTTAGTTGTTTATATGTTACTGCATGAATGTATGGGTTACCATTTGGCACTTGGTGGAGTCATTTATTTATGTGTGACATATGAATAGCTTATTATGTGATATGTTGTTCACAACTGTTTTGCCTAACTTCTTATGCAAAGTGGTTTATCTCAATTGATTTCTATTCTTATGATAGCTTAATGATCTTTATTACCAGTTATTGTTTGAAATCTCTTTAGATCGCATAATAGAAGATACATATCCTGGGTTAGCGTAGATTAGATGTGTTGTTTATCATTAGATTACAGTAGCATAGAGTTAGTTTAAGAATCTGAATTAAATTAGCTTTAAAGTACTCTTTGATCAGCATTATTCAACTCTACACACACACACACCCCAAGATCGGGAAACTGGTCGCGTTATCCCCAGTCGGACCTGCTATACCAAACGGATAAGGAGCTGCCAACCAAGGTCCAGACCAGGTGGGTATCCCCCTTGTTGTTGACCCAATTTTCGGGGCTTCAACACTCACCTCTTCATTTATTGATGCAACAATAAAGGCATAGGCATTGTTGTTCTTATTATCCCATATGGCGAGCTCTTTTTGTAACACCCTATGTTGCACATACATTTACTTTATTACCAATTTTTACTTTAATCTTTTATCTTGTTTAACATAGACTGTTAAAGAACTAGTTTGAATAGCCAGAACATATTTTGTTGCTTATTAATTAAGAATTTAAATAGTTTGTCAAAGAACTGAAAGAAACAGTTGATAACTCCTAAAACAATTACAAATAGTTTCTCATATGTCCTCTCAAAAGGAAATCAAGGGGAACACTAAGGGTGTTGGAAAAATGATACAAAGAAAAAGAAGCATGAGGGATACTGCCCAAAAATTTCCTCGAGCTGGACGAAAGCACCAGTGGGAAAATTGGGTGTGTGTTGCAGTCGAAAAGGTATGAAACTTGAGGCTGGACCGTAGTTCTGATGCCCAAGATACTAGATTGAGACAGACTTATTGATTGTCAGGAGAAGGAAGAGCTCAGACGGGCATTCTGGATGTAATCGCTAGGTCCGTGGCTAGGTGGAAAGACCTTCCAAGAAAAGGGGAACCACTTACATAGTTATAAATAAAGCAAAACCAGACAAATAATACATGTTGTGCTTAACATATATGAGTTACAAGGATTTAAAATTATTATTAATAGATAATTAACAACAAACAAATTTCTAGATGCATATATTCTGTCCTAGTCTATTGTTAAACGCGTGCTATCTTTTTGTGCCAATGATTATATGCTATTTCTTTACATAAAACTGATGACTTATAGGTAAGAAGCACCGATAGTTTTATACTATTTTAGGAAAAAAAATTAATTGTTTTAGATTGAATTTAGATCAGAAAATTAAAGAAACCATACTATGAGCAGCCGCTGCCTTTTAGAGCAAGTGTGAATGTCTATTCACCAACATGAGATGCGTTCTAGTTGCATATAGTATACAGAGACTAAATCGAAGGAACTCATTCCATAACTTTACACTTTCCTATAGATGAAGCTCCGAAATGATGCTAATTTCGAGATCACCAGGAAGGCGATATTTTATTGACAGAATAGTTATTACAAATCATCGCAAAACCATACTTAATAACAACTATGCAAAAGAAGAAGATTTTAACTAAACTACAAGGGTTCTTCGTGGCTCTCAGTTGGTTTCGTAGGAATAACTGAGAGCCAACCGCCCTCGTCTCTGTCTAAAATTCCAAGTTACACAAGAGAAAATACTGGCACTCATTTAAAACCAATATGGTATTGTAACTGACCAAACACAGTATCAGCAGTTAGTTAAGGAAGGTTCTTGCATTATCACTAAAGCCTGAATGAGAAACATCAACAGGGCTTAAACCCATCTAACTAAAGTCAAACCAATTTATATTGTCATCCCATTTCGAACTGTTTCAAATAAAATTATCAAATAAAATTACAACCCTCGTGCAATGTCTTTCAGTATAGCTACAAACCCAAAGATGTCCATGCCTCGATAGAGGGTTATATATAAACTAGAAAAGCTAATATTAAACAAAGCACAGTGGAATGCTTCCATGGCGAGTTATGAGGCACTTTCTAGCCATGAGTCCATCTAAAGGTAGGGAATTTAACCAACTTGTGACTAGAAGACAACAACTAGTGTGAGGAGAACCCTCCAACTTCAGAAATCTCCTGAAAACGCATTGTCGAGACCTTACCTTCAATTACAAGTATGTCAAGATTAAATCCTAGAAGGCGTTAAGAACTAAACGATTAATGCATTAAGAACCAAAATCCTGGAGCTATTTAGGAAGCTTGAGGTTGCAACATTACCTATGTGAGAGGAATTCCGGACATAAAGAAGCCACAAGCACCTGTGAAAGCTATCAGCACTGTTACTGACTGTCCACATTCAAACCTATGTGAAAACTAAGAGTGTAACATACATGGATCTTACCTCCAAAGAAATGAAGTTTGTCTTTTCGCACCCTTCCCGGTATTTGCACAATTATGGGGAGACAAATACCTACATGCCATGAACAACACATCAGGGAAACGCTTCGAAGGAATGAAAAACGAAATCTTCTTAATGTTTTACTATAAATAACTTCTAAACCCCCTACCCGAACTCATGTTGGACTCAGTCGGGCCAAGAGGGTTATGCTTACACCATGGTGACCCTTCAAACCCTTCGACAAGATGCAGAGCTGAACCCCAAGTCTTGAAATTTGGAAAATAGAAGTCGCGCACAGCAAGAAGCCAGGAGCAACACCATACCAAAGATCTCGAAGTGTGAGGACTGTCGAATCCACCAACCCTAATCCTACAACATAGAGATGGCCCAATAACCAAGCACCAGGCTGTTATCATAGCTATTCAATGAACGAAGTCAAAGTCGTGATGTTTGAAGGTGTAGGGGACAGCACAACCTCAATTCACCTTTGCCTTCATTAACTATTGCGTAAACAAAAACTAAACATACGGGACTAACTAAGGTGGAAGATTGCGGCTGATGGGAAGGACATATCCTCATTAATTAGCAACGGTTGTATAAATTAAATTATTAACCTCATTATCACCAGCCACATAGTTAGTGGAATGTGGAATGAAATTATATATATGTGTGTGTGTGTGTGTGTGTGTGTGTGTGTGCATGTGTGTGTGTTTCAAATTTGTATAAATGGTATCAAAGCCTAGGCTTGTACATTGAGACTTCTGGGATAGTTAGATTTAGATATAAAAATATATATATATGTATGAAATTTATAATAAACAACTGAGTATGTGTGAATGTGAACACAGTGATAGAGATCAACACCCAAAGAGTAGAAATGTAGAGGAGTCCTAGACTATTGAACCAGCCGGAGGAAACCTATGTAGAGGCCAATCCAGACATATGGATACAACTAGGAGAGGAATCTCGTTAGGCAAACACTTCCCTACATGAAATAGTTCAACAATTATGTGCGGAAATGAAAAACATGAGAATGGATAACGAACAACTGACGCATGAACAAGAAAGAATCCTTAAAAGTTTTTCCAACCAATAGAATCAACACGGACCAGATCCTAGTGTTGAGGATAAGGAGAAAACCCCAATGGTCCATCATGGTGAAGATAATGCAGAATCAGTAGAAGGACACAAAGAGGATGAAGAGGGATGTTCGAATAATGTTTCTGACCAAAGAAAGATAAAAAGGTAGAAGGTGGAATTACAAGGTGAATTCAAAAAGATAAAATCATCACTCTTTCAACACATAAAATATTGCAGAAATATAAACATAGAAAACACATAAAACAAGAGAGACACAGATATTCGTGGTTCACCCAGTTTGGGTTACGTCCATGGAGAAACAACTAGTCCTTCCTTTTATATTATCTAGCAAACTAAAGAGACATAACCTACAGTAGATCCGTTGTAATTCCCTCTTCGCTCTCTATCCTCTCTCTTCCTCACTCAGAATACAGATATACATAGATGCAATACAATTCCCTCATATATAGCATGGGTTTCCTTCTAGGGAAAAAAACCTAAATTAAACGTAACTTCTACCGTCAGATCTGCTCCTAATGAACGACCCAGATTGACTACAAAATTACAACATTTTACAAGGCAATTTTACATCTATATTTAGCTTCGGGGGTGCTGCACCCAATCCCCCCGCCAGGGGGGGCTCCCGAAGGTCGCAGCCAGCCCCCCTTGGAACCCCCTGCTGTGGATATTTTACGGGCGGCATTGCTGCCTCATTACGAATTAGGGTCCAATGTGGCGATACCTTTGAATACAAAAGATAATCAGGCTCCACACCCAACAATCTCCCACTTGGAGACTAATTATAGCAACTCCATTGCTGGTTCATTTAATGGAAAATGACTCCACTTTGGACCTGGTTACAACTTTTGTTAACATATCTGCAGGATTCTAGCTAGTTTGTATCTTTTCTAGCTTCAACTATCCATCTTCCAACACTAACCGTATGAAATGGTACTTGAGTTGTATATGTTTAGTCTTGGAATGAAATGTAGAGTTCTTTGCAAGATGTATGGCACTCTGGCTGTCATTGTATAACCTGCCCAACTCTTGCTTCTTACCCAATTCATCCAAAAACCTTTGTAACCAAATCATTTCTTTACTAGCCTCTCTAGCAGCAACATACTTTGCTTCTGTTGTTGAGAGTGCAACAACACTTTGCAGTTTTGAGACCCAACTGACATTAGTTCCACCTACAGTAAACACATACCCTGTTGTGCTGCTCTTGTTATCTCTATCACCTGCCATATCTGCATCAACATATCCCTATAGAGCAATGTTTGAACCACCAAAGCATAATGCTTGATTTGTGGTACCTCTCAAATACCTGAGAATCCACTTCACTGCCATCCAGTGTTCTTTTCCTGGATTGTTCATGTACCTGCTTACAACTCGCATTGCATGTGCAATATTAGGCCTTGTGCAGACCATTGCATACATTAAGCTTCTAACTACTGATGCATATGGAACTTTAAACATATGATCCATTTCTTCCTGAGTCTTGGGACACTCCTCCTTACTTAATTCGAAATGGCTAGCCAAAGGTATACTAACTAGTTTTGCATTCTGCATATTAAACCTTTTCAACACCTTTTCTATGTACTCACTTTGAGACAATGTTAGTTTTCAATTCTTCCTTTCTCTAGTTATTCTCATACCAAGGATTTGCTTTGCAGCACCCAAATCCTTCATTGCAAATGAGTTTGCCAATTTTCTTTTGAGCACCTTTTTTTCCTACATGTTAGAACCTGCAACAAGCATGTCATCTACATACAATAACAATATAAAATAGCTTCCATCATTTTGCCTTTTGAGATAAACACAATGTCAGAGTGACATCTAATATAACCTTGTTCAGACATAAACCTGTCAAATTTTAGATACCACTACCTTGGAGCCTGTTTTAAGGCATACAAGCTCTTCCTCAACCTACACACTAGTTTCTCCTTCCCTTTCACCTCATGTCCTTGTGGCTATTTCATATATATCTCTTCCTCCAAATCCCCATGGAGAAAGGTTGTCTGTACATCTAACTGCTCAATATGTAAATCTTCAGCTGCTACTAGACTTAAAATAATTATGATTGAAGTCATTTTAACAACAGGAGAAAATATCTCATCAAAGTCTATACCCTTTTTCTATGCAAACCCTTTTACCAGAAGTATAGCTTTATACCCTTTTTCTACCTCCATCTTCTTCCTTCAACTTGTAAACCCATTTATTATGCAATGTTGTTTTACCTGCAGGAAACCTGACTAAGTCCCAAGTTTAGTTATGTGCTAAGTAGTCCATCTCTTCTTTCATGGATTGCTCCCACTTCTTCCTGGTTTCTACCTATACTGCTTCTTCATAACATTCTAGTTCACCAGAATCAGTCAACAATACATAATATAATGAAAGAGAGTATTGTTTAGTGGGTCTACTTATCCTGGTAGATGTTCTAACACCACTTTTAGGTGTTTGAGGTGCTTGTTGCTATTGTGGTTGTTGTTCTGGATTTTGATCATTATGATTTTTAGGCACCATCACTTTTTCTGTGATCTCTTCAAGCACTATGTATTCTCTATCTTCTTTTTCCTGTTTCTTTTCCTACAGCTAATCCTTATACAAAACCTTTTCATTGAATATGATATCTCTGCTCCTAATGATTTATTTTTTTTCATAATCATAAAAGTGATAACCAAAATCATTAACACCATATCCAATAAAGGTACATTTCTTTGATTTTGCCTCAAGTTCTGCTCTATTTTCTTTATTAATGTGGACAAAGGCTTCACAACCAAAAGTCTTCAAAAAAGAGTAGTTTACCTTTTTACATGCCCATGCCTCCTCTGGAATACCACCATCCAAGGACTTGAAGGACCTCTATTTATTAGATAACCAGCAGTATCTACAACATCTGCCCAAAATTGTAAAGGAAATCATGCATGCAATCTCATGCACCTTGCACGCTCCATGATTGTCCTGTTCATCCTTTCTGACACACCATTTCTTGTGGTGTTCCTGGAACTATCTTCTCTCTATGAATTCCATTCTTTGAACAATACCTATCAAACTATTTGCCACAATATTCACCTCCATTGTCTGATCTGAGACACTTCAACCTTTTCATGTCTCATTTTCAACCAAAGCTTTCCATTTCTTGAAAGTATCAAATACATCAGATTTATTTTGAATACAATAATTCTAGGTTTTTCAAGTTGCATCATTAATAAAAGTAACATAATAACGAGAGCCACCAAGAGATGATACCTGAGCAGGTCCCCATACATTCGTATACACAAGCTCTAATTTTTCACTCTTCTTTTCTTTCCCAACTCTGAGGAATATGACTCTCTTCTGTTTTCCATAAACACAATTCTCGCATAATTTTAAATCATCATGCTTCAAACCTGGCAACAAATTTCTTGAGTGAAGAATCTGCATCCCCTTCTCACTCATGCTCCTAAGCCTATGATGCCACAATGTCGTATCTTCTCCTGTAGAGGTTAAAGCATTAACAGAATTAGAAATACCATTGCATAAATACAGTGTACCAACTTTTTCTCCTTTTGTTATTACCAGGGATCCTTTAGTGACTTTCCAGGTTTTATCTGTAAAAGTAGTCACACAGCCTTCACCTCCCAACTACCTTGTTGAAATAAGATTTTTCTTCAGATCTGGAACATGCCTTATCTCCTTCAATAGCCATTGATTTCCATTCTATTGTTTTATGAAAATTGTACCCATTCCAATGATTTTATAGGGTTTATCATCACCCAATCGAACCTGTCCAAAATCTCCTTGAACATAACCATGAAAATGTTTCCTATCAGGTGTCGCACTGAATGAGGCCCTGAATCTACCACCCAGGCATCAATAATAATTTCGAAAGAAAGAATCAAAGAATCTTATAACACATCATCGGTTACATTCTCTTCATGATTATTTTCTTATTGCATGTCTCCTTCTTTTCCCTTCTGATACTTACAATCTTTCTTCAGGTGTCCTTTCTTCCCACATTTCCAGAACACTATCCCCGATCTAGACTTGGATCTGCCTTTTCTTGACTTACTGCGATTTCTAGGGCTCTTTCCTCTTTCCATTTTTCTTCCCCTAGTCTCTGTAGTCAAAGAATTACCTGATGTCTCACCGGAGCTTTTCCATCACATTTCCTCGCTAAGGATTGCACCAACAACATCATCAAACTTTAAAGTACTAGATCCAGAGACAGAGTTACTAATGGCCATAACTAAGCCATTCCAACTTTCTGGCAATGAGCACAGAAATAGCAGAGCCCTAACTTCATCATCAAAAGTTACCCCTACAGAACTTAACTGACTAATAACTATATTAAATTCATTAAAATGATTAGCAACAGATCCACCTTCTGACATTTTCATATTAAATAAATGCTTCATAAGAAATACCTTATTTGAGGTCGAGGGTTTTTCATATAGTTTGGCCAATGTCAACATTAAACCCTCTGTTTTCATTTCCTTTGAAATATTAAACACTACCGACGCTGCTAGGCACAACGGTATTGTTCCAAGTGCCTTTCTGTCGATAATATCCCATTTTGTGTCTATCATACTCATCGGATTCTTTGCCTTTCCGCTCAATGGTTAGTACAGATCTCTCTGATATAGATAATGTTCCATCTGCATCTTCCATCGCTGGTAGTTTTGGGCGTTAAATTTTTCCACCCTAAACCTACCATCTTCCGCCATTGCTCCCACTCGAACTAGGAATCCTTCTCTCCTATGAGTTTATTAGCCAAAATAGACCTTCGGCTTTGATACCAGTTGTTAGCAAATTATGTATTACAGAGCAATGGAACACATAAAATATTGCAGAAATATAAACATAGAAAACACATAAAATAAGAGAGACACAGATATACGTGGTTCACCCCGTTTGGGATACGTCCATGGAGAAACAACCAGTCCTTCCTTTTATATTATCTAGCAAACTAAAGAGATACAACCTACAGCAAATCCATTGTAATTCCCTCTTTTATCTCAATATCCTCTCTCTTTCTCACTCAGAATACAGATATACATAGATGCAATACAATTCCCTCATATATAGCGAGGGGTTGCCTTCTAGGGAAAAAAACCATAAATTAAACATAACTTCTACCATCAAATCTCTACCTAATGAATGGCCCAGATTGACCCCCCCTAGACCCCCCTGCAGTGAATATTTTACAGGTGGCGTTGCCGCCCCATTACGAACTGGGGTCCAATGTGGTGATACCTTTGAACACAGAAGATAATTAGGCTGCACACCCAACAATGGGCAAGTACTTCCAAATTTATGACTATACTGGTAAACTTAAAGCACAACTAGCAGTTTATCAACTAAGGGTAAGGCCACCCTTTGGTGGGAAGAAATCAAGACTATGAGAAAAATTGATGAAGAACAAGTTACATGGCAAGAATTTTAGAAGCATTTCAAGGATAAATATTTAACTGAACGTTACTATGATGAGAAAGCAAAGGAATTCAATGATTTAAGGCTGGGAACCTTGACCATGGATGAATATGTGAAGTGATTTACCTCCCTATTACGATATGTTCCATATATGCAGGAGGAAGAGGCCAAGATTCAATGATTTATTAGCAGTTTACCCAACTTTATGAAGGAAAATCTCGAATTTGATTATCCTAGAACAATGGACGATGCGGTGAGAGCCCTGCATCTATTATCAGCAAATGAAACAGAAGAATGAGGGGTCTAAAGGAGAAATGGGTAGAGGAGGAATAAATTTTCCCCCAAGCCGACAAACAAAAATCACTAATGGAAGAAATATTCATCAAATAACTTTCAGTCAATTTCCAAAGAACTAGTCAAAGATTCCAGCCTACAGCGAAAGTAGACAGTTGGAGGGAGTTAATAAACCTACCAATGACCAGCAGCCAAAATAGCCTTTGTAGTGTTGGGGATGTGGGGAATCTCATTATTACAAAAATTTCCCGCATAGGGACAGAACAAAAAAACTTTCTAAAATTCAAGAAGCCTCTACAGTGGGAGATGTAGCAAGGAGTATGCCTAGAATTAATGTTGCATTGGATGATCATCAAGCAGAGTACCAGCCCACCATGATCGAGTGTGAAGGTATCATTTTTTATCAACCTGTTTTTGTTTTATTTGATCTGGGTTCTATCCTAAGCTATGTCAGTCCTAAAGTGGAAGAAAGGTATCAGCTATAAAGTAGTAAGTTTAAGAATCCATGGTTAGTTCAACTAGCCATGGGGACAAAAAGAAGGGTGTCTGCGATAGCAGAACACTGACCTATAACAGTTTCGGGATAGTCAATCCATGTAAATCTTATTATACTTCCTTTAGGATGTACTCATAGGGATGGAATAGTTGGAAGGGCAATGGTCCCTTATCAATTGTAAGGAGATATTTGTAAGTTATCTCACGGAATGAGGATAGAGAAAGGAAATACAAGGAATCAAGGAAAAGGTTAAGTTACGTCTTATTACTGCTAACCAGTTGAGAAGATGTATTAGGAAGGGTTGTCAAATTTTTTATGTTGTCCAAGTAAGATAGACCAATTCCAAGAGTAAAATGACTTCTTTGGAAATCATTCTTGTGATTCAGGATTTCGTTGATGTATTTCCTGAATCCATTCCTATATTTCCACCTAAGCATGATATTGATTTCATAATTGAATTTATAAATGGAGCAGCTCCTGTTTCGAGAGCCCCTTACAGCATGAGCATCCCTGAGTTAACAGAACTCAAAATACAGCTTCAAGAACTTCTGGATAAAGGGTACATTCACCCCACTATATCCCCTTGGGGAGTCCCCATGCTATTTGTGTGAAAGAAGGACGGAACCATGAGACTATGCATTGACTATTGTCAGCTAAATAGACTAACCATCAAAAACAAATACCCTTTGCCATGTATTGATGATTTATTTGATCAAGTACAGGGAGCTAGTGTGTTCTCAAAAATTGACCTAAGATCTGGTTACCACCAGATAAGAATAAAGAATGAAGATATTTACAAAACTTCATTTTGAACTCGCTACGATCGTTACGAGTTGGTAGTGTTGCCTTTTGGACTTACAAACGCTCCAAAAAGTTTCATGAATATGATGAACAATATATTTCAGCCATTTTTGGATAAGTTTTTACTGATTTTTATTGATGGCATACTAATTTATTCTAAAAGTCAGGAGGAGCACGAAAAGCACTTGAGAATAGTATTGTAGATTCTGCGTGATAATCAACTATATGCTAAGTATAGCAAGTGTGATTTTTTCAAAATCCAAATACAGTATCTGGGTCATGTTATATCAGCAGAGGGAATAGCGATGGATCTGGAAAAGATTAAAACCAGTATGGAATGGACCACCCCAAAGAATGTTTCTGATATTAGATCCTTTTTGGGCTTGGCCAGTTATTACCATTAGTTCATTAAAGGTTTTTCAAAAATAACATTTACTATGGCCTCGTTGTAGAAAAGGGGTGTACTTTTCAATGGACATATGAATTTCATCAAAGTTTTGAGTAGCTAAAACATTTGCTTACCATAGCACATGTGCTAAAAGTAGCAGATCCAGAAAAATATTTTGTGGTTTGCACATATGCAAGTAAGGAGGGCATTGGCGGGCTATTAACCCAGGAAGGGAAGGTTATAGCCTATGAATCACACAAATTGAAAGAGTATGAAAAGTAATACTATGCTTATGATCTTGAGTTAACTACGGTGGTACTGTTATGTTCTTATACCAATAGGAGTCATAGTTTTTTAATAGCGGAGGTCAAAACTGTAATATGTACATACCTTTGCTTCCTGCAAATGTTTTCCATATTCAAGAAATCAAAAAAAAAATGTAAAGAGGGTATGTCCTAAAAGAAAAATCAAAGGACAAAAAGAATAAAAAAGGGTCAAAAAGATGAAAACTATGAACCCCAAAAATAAAAATACCATGAAAGTGTGCAATTCCAATGCCACTACTATTTACTTTTCTGCATAATAATGATCGTGTGTAGCTTGTTACCTTTGCCACAATCCATGGATGGTCAAAATGTTTAAACTTGGCTATCTCATGTTTTCAATTTTATGCTTAGAGATAGAGAATAAAATCTAACTAAACTGTTTAATCTTGGCAGGTAAGTAGATAGGTTTTGTAAATAAAAGGAGCTCAATTGTTTAATCTGAGCCCTTGGATGTAATAAGGTTAGACTTAGATAGATTACTTTTGTAAAAGAAAAGAAAATGTTTTGATAAGGGTTTGTCAGCTTAAGCGCACCCTAATAAAGAAAAGAAAAAATGGTCGGATGAGTAGATGGGTAAGTAGTTGAATGGTTGCAGAATTGTGATGATTGATTAGATAAGATCATATTATTCACCTTCATCATCAAATTTCTAAGTATGGATGAAAAATGATCATTTACCAAAGTACACAAAGTCAATTGATTAACCTTCCTCATTCATTTCATTTTTCACTTAACTAATTTCCAAGGAAAGTCTTAAAGTACCTAATATCTTAAGTTAAAGGGGCTCAGAGCATTTCTCTAACTTCTGGAGGGACCAAACCCTCGGCCCAATAACTTATAGGTCCTAAGTACTAAAATTCCTCTCATAAGCATTCACCCCTCCATAATTCACTCATTTTCCCTAATAAACCCCTTTTCCCTAAGGATAATACCTTAGAAAAGTGATCACCCCCCCAAGCAAACCCCTTTTCCAAAGAAACCCATAAAAATAACACTAAACCTAGGTTATAATGTGTTTATAAAAGCAAATAAATTATAAATACACATTTGACTTGGCGCTAAGTTATTTTCCGCTTTAAATTCATATTAACTTTAACTTTATATATTAAATCTCAAAAAGAAATATAACCCTTCCCGTATATTATAAATAAAAACCCTTATGTTAATATCCTGCCCTAAAGTTTGAAACATAAACTATATTGTTATCATGAATGATTAAAAGCGTTAACTGGTCAACTAGAAACTAATTAATAACCAAAACCCTCTGTCTAATAAAAGAGATTAATTAATCAATTTGTGGTTAATTAATAATCTATCTCCACCAATGAAATCACCCCCGATGCAATTAAACCACCATAATCCATCATTAATTAAATCCTGCCATGCTTAAAACCTTGTCGAGCCCCTCCATTAAACTTCATGTCAAATCCTTGACCTAATCACCGTATGATCAGGTCCCTTTTGATTCAACGGTCGACGATCATATCGAGCGGCCTCCAAAGGCCGACCTTTACCCACCCAATATGGGTGGTTCTACTGTTCACCCTGGTACTACGTGGCGCCTAATGAGTGGCATGAGTGGCCTCCCCCCGAAACCACTCCAACCCAAAAGCAATGCGAAAGGAACCTGCTTACCACTTCCCGCTAGATGACAAAATGTCTCATCCCCTGATTAAATCCACTTGTACCTTTCTTCGTATGCCCGCAAAAATAGTTAACTTTGCAAATAAAACTAAAAAGGTCATTGTTTTTAGTTTTGTCATGAAAAAGACCACTCAGACCTCCATGCAAGCACCAGAGTACATGCAACCGTGAATCCATGTCCAATTGCCAACCTGTTGAAGCTGCTGAAATTCTATACCACCCTTCATTCATGTACACTTCCTGCAAACCATGCACAGTCACCCATCAATCTGTTCAGAGACGAAACCGAGTATTTACCCAAATTCACTGAGAAACCCTGTTTGATTCCTGAACCTTTACTCAATTTCTTTAAGTTACTATGTAATTTAGTGAAACTACTGCCCAGCGACTCCAAAATACTCTAAATTGAACCAATTTACCCCCAATTGTACTAAAACCTTTCATTCCTGTCCTTGAATCCACAAGAACCAAGGATGGTTGCTCCAATTGCATTGAATGTCCTACCAATTTCTACTCCCCACGGGGACTTAGACCATCTCCCTTTGGTAGATAAAGACTTTCAAATTAAAGATACCTCTGTCCAAGAATCCCCACTGAAGCTATACTACAAGTATAGAAACGAGTACTTGAACCATGCAGACAAAATAGGTCTTTGGGAATTAGGTTTGCCCAAGTACCAATTCCCCAGAGTTCATATCTTCCCAGAGATTATCCACTATTGCCATATGAACTATAGTCCCAACCAAAGAGCAGCGATGACTCCTGACCATTTTGTATTATTTACTATCACTGCTGAAACCATAAATGAAATGTTGCAGTTGCAACAAGACCAAAACCTGACCCCCTTTCTCTTAGAGACTTGCTTAACAAATTCCCTACAGTCACCTCAATCAAACTTGCTCAGTTATTCCATGCCTTCATTAGGGAAGAGCAATGCATTCCGAAGGACCCTCCCCCATACATGTCGACCATATTCTTTGATCTTGGCCAAGACATCATAGAAATAATATCCAATGTGTTAGGCCAGACTACAAGTGACTTTTTTGATGAGATTATTATAGCCTTTATGTCCATTTACACTCCTAGACAACCCCTGCCATCATGTTTGACTATGCTAAGTTCATTGTAGATAAGATGCATGATCAATTCATGAGGATGGACAATGAAAGAGTATTCAAATATTCATCAGTTTTATATCATCTTTTCTTGTACTATCAACCTGATAAATTCCCATTCGCACTCCAAAAGCTTGATACCAGAGGCAACCCTAGATCAATAGTTTTTTGGATTTCATTAATCAACCTATATGACTCTCCATATACTTATACAAATTTCACAGATCTCTTTGTGCACCCAATGGCAACTATGTTATTAGGAAGTCCTCCCCCTAGAATCAGTGCAGATATTAGGAGGGTCCTACAGTTGTCCAAACAATATAGAGTGGGAGAATGGTACTTGTACCAAAATCACACTAAAATCATAATATATGGTTCTGATTTAGCACCCTACAAACTGCCAAGATACCTCCCCATAATATTATTTTCTCTGGAGTACTATAGGCAAATGATAAATTTAGATGAGGTGCATTTGTGAAGGCCAAGAAAAAAGCTTAACTCAGAATAAAAGATCAGCTTCGCCCCTTCATATGCAACAATAGGGAAGCAAGAAATGAAGCAGAAGATATCCTCCAAAGGCTAAAACTAAAACAAAGTCTTATATGGAGATATGACCCTTTATAGTTCATCTGAAATAGAAGACAAAATAACAAATTATCTCCTTATGTCCACCACAAAATTCCTGAAATAGAACAGTATGCAAATCAACTAGAATGGGTGGAGAACACTTTATTAGACCAAGATAGCATAGAAGTTGTTGTCAATAATGTGTTGATTGATTTAGAAAGAATACTTGATGAATATTCCTTTTTACAGGTGCCAAGAGAATCCCAATCTCAAAGGGAAACATAGGAACACAGTGAGCAAACAACAAAAGAAGGACCTCAAGAGCAAAAAGAATCAGAGCAGCCACACATATCAAAAGAACTAGCTCAACCATAACACATCATGAGTAATCCTCCTATTTTACAGAATCCTCTAAATGAGGAGAAGAATCCCAAAAGAGATAGAGAGGAGGCCACTCCTTCTAGCAAACTTATTGCACAGACTTATGTCAAGAGGCAAAAGTTAAATCCATTTTCAGAACAAGAGTTCACAGAGGAAACAGCTGGAACTACAGGTACAAAAAGAGAAGAAAGTAGGCAAATCACTCCCTCTGGAGGTACACAAGAACCTTCCACTTGACATGCTCAAATGTTGGAGAGACAACAAAGCGTGGAAGTATCCTCATTCAGAGCTCCAACTGGCCAGAACCAAGACATTAGAGAGAAATACAAAGAAACAAAGGCCAGGAATGAAATATTGAAGGCCTAAAGCTATGCACAATACCTTAAAATGGCTCCTACTAATCAGACAAGGCTAATGTCAACCTTTGATGTAAAAGAAGGTAAGATGCAGATGAATTTCATGAACCTACCACATAGCAGCCCAGGTCAATAGTAGATTACTTGAAAACAGACTTTGAGGTATTGGCGAAGGATATCCATCCTATCAACCAATATCATTACACAAGCAGACTAGGGAAATGGTCTATTCCACCTTGACCAACAAGGCCATTGCAGCACATCAACTCCAAAATTCGTTGAATAATATATCAGCGCAATTCCAGTTAGAGAAGGCCTCTTCACAGTCCAAGGATACCATGATAAATTCCTTAGAGGAGTTAATCATAGAGCTAGGGTGTGATCCCAAGGATGTAAAGGTTGCAGAAAAGCCAATAAAAAAGAAAAACGATGACATAGTTGCATTAAAAAAGTAGCTCAAAATTCCTCCTTTGCATCATCCACAAACAGCTGAAGTATTGGAAACTCGGAAGGAGGAAGAGCTTATGGACTTAGTTCTTAAGCTAAATGAGCAACTAAAAGAAACAGAGAAAGAGCTAGATAACTTGATACAGTCTAGACAGAGTGAGTTGGCCACCACTCCTTAGACTGTAATTCCTACAGTCTCTATAGCAGTGCCCTCCACATTGGTTGCTTCCTTAGCACCAACAGTTCCACCAGCTACAGTTATGCCAGTTATAGGTACATCTACAAGTGCAGGTACATCCACAGAAAAGATAGCTGAATTGGTAAAAGCCATGGAGGAAATGACCATCCATGCTACTGAGCTCAAAAGGCTTAGAGAAAAAGTATCAAGTTTGGAAACTGATTGCAAACTTGTACAAATACAAGAGAAGGAATAAGCTCAGAAGAATCAAAGAATGGGAGAAAGGATAAAAGTCCTTGAAAAGGACTTGACATTGCAACAGCCACTAGGAGATATAAAGGAAATGCTTTGGGCCAACATCATTAACTCTGTTAATGATGTTTGGACATCTATTCAAGTAATTTTTTAGTAAACTGAACTGGTAAAAGTGGCCACAGAAGTAATTCACAAGACAATGGAAGAATTGGGAGACAAGCCTGAAGAGGCCAGCCAATTGATAGCATTCTTGAATAACAAGAACAGGTATCAGCTGCATGAAATAGGCATAGAAGATAGAACAGGAAACATCATAGAAATCAAGAAGATTCTTACCAAGAGGAACCTTATGCTCGATCTTGAGAAAAATGCCAAAGCATCCAAGATGATATTAATAGATTTATGACAAATTTTGGTATTTTAAGGGAAAAGGGACTCCCCAGTCCTATGGTAATCCATGACAAGTTGATGAACCAAGATGATTATGTTGAAAGACTAAACATGTTGGCCAGCAACCAAGCTAGTACTTTAGGGGTAAAAGCTCTACCCACTGGAAAGGTGTTATATGATAATCTAGAAAATCTATTTTTCCTAGAGCATGAGGTAAAGAACTTGTTTGTAAAGAAGCCAAATTTTTCCAAATATACCAAATTTGATGAGATATATAGAAAGATGATAAGGATGAAATTCCCTGAAAGTGAATAGTGGATGAAACTAACGGATTTACTATAAATTTACTGCAATAAATCTATATGGAAACTAGGTAAAACAGAGTCAAAGTGTAGCAGGTAAAGAGTATCAATAGATTGAAGACATAAAGTGATTCCAGCACATAAGTATCAAGCAACTGAAAGAGCCAAATCCAAATTACAATCGCCAGCATAGTCACAATAAAAGGGACAGCAAGAAGACAGTTCTCCATCTGTCTCTATCTTCATGCTTGAAGATATTTTCGGTTTCCTAGAATAATTATCATATTGTTATGAGATATTTTGTAACATTTTTTGTATAAATACTTCACAAATTGAAGTAATTAGGGTGGATTAAAATACATTTCTATAGACATTTTATAGCAAGCTAAGGAGCTACTGTATTTAATGTTGGACTGGTTTTGTTGGGTCATGAAATAAAGCTAAAGACATTTCATTGGATTCTTGTGCACAGTTGGAACCAAATAAGTATTATCTCTTCATGTTTAATTATTGTTTTCTCGTCATGTTATAAATATTCACATGTTATCTCTATGAAATTTGAATAGTAAACAAGGAATGATATCTCAAAATTAGCTTAAATTCTCTCTATTTTAACTGTTTACTTTCTCATTGTTTTCTACTAAAATATCTTGGTCTTGGAATTCTTAATTACTCCCTTACTTCTGTAGTTTTCCCCCCTTTGGTCCATAGTAACGGATTCTTAGTTGCCCTTTGCTACTGATCATCCTTCTTTTCTTCATCTTAATCCCGGTTTAAGGATTCTTCATTACCCTTTACCCTGGTTAGGACTACCTCATCCATTTGAACTTGCAGATTTTCTTTTTGGTGTGCTAGCCTGCCCTGTGAACTCTTCTTTAGTAATTGATCTGGTCCAATTAAGCCACTCTTTGATTGACTCCATAGCCCAATGGCCTAAATACTTGTTCTGCCCATCTGTTTTCTTAATTCCACCACCCAATAAAAACCAAAACATCATGAGCACTACGAACTAACTTGAAATCCTACCCAAAACAAAGTTAAATTATAAAGAGAGAGCCCTCTCTGGACTTAGGTTGGCTAGAACCTAAGTCTAAAATATTAGGTTTGTGGTTACCTCGGATTATTCCTTATTTTATAACTTCTAAGGAAGACTTCTAAGTGATAATAGGTACATGTGATCAAAATGTGGCGACACTACCTACTAGGAAAGAATTTTTTGTTACTAACTGATCATAATAGCCTTACAATCTACTTTAACCAATCTAGTTTAAATGCTCGGCAGGCTAGGTGGACTGCATTCTTAAGCGAGTTTAACTTTGAAATGAAGCACCTTAAGGGGAAGGAAAATCGAGTGGCCGATGCACTAAGCCAGAAAATTCATTGCATCTACGAGGTACAGTTTAGTCAAGTATGATCTAACCTTCCTGACATCATTAAAGAAGCATCTCTCAAAGACCCAGAATATGATTTTATGTGGCAGCAAGCTTTCGAAGCTCAGAGGAAAGGAGAAGAGTCTAATTATGGTATAAATCCAGACAAAATGTTAACTTTCAGGAATAGAGTATACGTTCATAATCATAATTTTTTCAAGCAATTGTTACTAGATGAGTTTCATAGGAAACCTTATGCCGCTCACCCAAGATACCAGAAATGTTTTTCTGTTATCAAGAAAAGTTATTTCTAGCCGGGTTTGAGGAAGGATGTTTCTGACTACCTATCTAAATGTTTGGAATGCCAATTGGTGAAGGCAGAACATCAGCACCTAGCCAGTCTATTGCAACCATTACCTATTCCTGAGTGGAAATGAGAGACAATCACTCTAGATTTCATCACCAGTTTACCTCACACTAAGAAGCAGCATGACTCAATAATGGTGGTGGTGGAAAAGCTAAGAAAAACCACTCATTTCATACCTGTGAAATCCACTTACAAAACAGTAGAAATCGCAGACATATTTATGAGGGAAATTTTTCGGTTGCACGAAATACCCAGAGTGGTAATTTATGATAGAGATGTAAAATTTACATCTACATTTTGGAAAACCCTCTTCTCTGTGTTAGGTACCCAGATTCAATTTAGTACTACCTACCATCCACAGACAGATGGCCAAACAGAGTGAGTGAATCAAATCCTAGGGGACATGTTGAGGATGTTTGTGATGCAGTAACCACATAAATGGGAGGATTACCTCCACCTAGTAGAGTTCACCTACAATAATGGATATCAAAAATCACTAGGGATGAGCCCTTTTGAGGTATTGTATGGGAGGAAGCGCAGGGTACCCAATGATTGGAATAGCCATGTTCACAGACTAGCATTGGGTCCTGATATGTTAGCTGAAATGGAGGATGTAGTCGAAAAGGCCTGTCATAATTTACAAGCTGCCCAGGATAGGAAAAATTTTTATGTAGATAAGAAAATATCACATGAGTTTCAGGTGGGGGATCATGTATACCTGAAAGTAAACCCCCAAAAAAGCACCTTATAGTGGAAGGGTTATGCTAAGTTAGCACCCCGGTATTGTGGACCATTTCAAATCTTGGAACAAATTAGACCAGTAGCATACAAGGTAGCACTCCCAAGCCACATTCGGGTCCATAATGTTTTCCATGTCTCCTTGCTAAAAAAACACATGTACAATCCTTAGCATATAATTAACTAGGAAAATATATAGCTAACAAAAGAGTAGAATAATAACATATGAATTGTTGTTTTTTTTTAAATTCTAATAGCATATTGTTATTTGTGCAGGTTGAACCAGAGGGAGAGTTTTTGGCAGAGCCTCTTCGCATCCTAGATCAGAGAGAAACAAGCTATCACCCAGGTTAAAGTGCAGTGGAAGCACTTTGGCCCAGAAGAGGCTACTTGGGAGGAGGAGGAAACTATGTTGGACGCTTACTCGGCATTATTCTCTTGAAAAAAAAAAAAAGAGAGAAAGAGAACACCAAGGACGGTGTTCCTCACAAGGGGGGGACGTTGTAACACCCTATGTTGCACAAACATTTACTTTATTACCAAGTTTTACTTTAATATTTTATCTTGTTTAACATAGGCTGTTAAAGAACTAGTTTGAATAGCCAAAACATATTTTGTTACTTATTAATTAAGAATTTAAATAGTTTGTCAAAGAACTGAAAGAAACAATTGATAACTCCTGAAATAGTTACAAACAGTTGCTCATTTGTCCTCTCAAAAGTAAATTAGGGGAACCCTAACAGGTTTGGTAAAAGGATACAAAGAAAAAGAATCATGAGAGATACTACCCAAATTTTTCCTTGAGCTCGACGAAAGTACCAGTGGGAAAACTATGTGTGTGTGACAGTCGAAAAGGAATGAGACTTAAGGTTGGACCGTAGTCCTGATTCCCAAGATACCAGACTGAGACAGATGTATTGATTGTCAGGAGTAGGAAGAGCTAGGAGGGGGATTCTAGACATAATTGTCAAGTCCATGGTGTAGAATTCTTGCATAAACTCTAATAGATCTAGAATTCTAGTTAAATTAAACACAAGTAATTTGCTAATATTCAAGAGAGGAGAGAAATAATTTGATCCATAAAATCAATGTATTAAATTAATGAACAATAGTAATACATGAGAAACCAAACCTCTAATCCCAAAGGGAGGTGGTTATATAGAAATTGTTGAATCTAGAAAACTAGGAAAAAACTAGAAAAGGCTAAGAAAAGCTAAAGGGAGGCTTAAAATAGCAACAATGACTCAAGACAACCTATGCAAACTATCAGCCACGAGGAAAGCATGAGGAGGGGTGCATTTCCCAAGGAAAGAAACTTTTAAAACATGTTAAAATGGTCTGAGGGACCAAATCCCTTGATTTAAGGGGGAATCTTCATGTGGGGCGCCAATCCTCAAATAACTCAAGTGGATGAGGTGTGGTTGGGTGTGAACATGCACTTATATGTCTAAATGGTTTAGGAAAGTGGTTGGACCAATATTTCCATAATAGTAAGCCTTTAAAGGCAAAAAAAAAAGGGAAATTTGATCCACCGAGCTAGTTTACCGAAAACCAAGTGTGAACATGATTTTTAGTGCATGTGGCTAAGTCAAGGATACTTAGGATAAAAAATAAGTGTAGATGTTAGGATTATATTCCAACACCCCCCCCCCCCCTTCATCCTAACTCACTTATCTAAACTGAGTCCCAACCAAGATACCATGTTAGATACTCAAGTACAATAAATAAAAGATCCTCATAAAATGAGGAAAGAGAGAAAACCTCGTGGGAAACCCCACACCCCCACCCCCCCCCCAAAAAAAAAAAAAAAAAAAAAAAAAAAAAAAAAAAAAAAAAAAAAAAAAAAAAAAAAAAAAAAAAAAGAGGAAAAAATGGCTAAGTGGCCAAAAGCTTATACTCAACTATCTCCACCACTCCAAGCATAGCTCTCAGTTCTGAAAATTTCCTTTCAGTGAAAGACTTGGTGAAGATGTCTGCAACCTGTTGCTCAGTGAGGCAATATTGTAGTGATATGACTCGGTCACGAATCAGCTCACTTATGTAATGCATGTGAATCTCGATGTGCTTGGTACTCTACCTCTAAACTAGATCAATCAATATCTAAATGGACCCCTGATTGTCACAAAATATGACAGTCGAAAGTGGATACTGAATACCAAACTCACAGAGAAGCCCTTACAACCAAACAGCCTGTGTAGCTACATTCATTACACCTCTATACTCTGCCTTGGCTGTAGATAAAGCAATCACGGATTGCTTCTTGCTATACCAGAAAAAAGGCCCTGAACCAAAGCTGAAAACATAACCAAAGGTGGACTTCCAGTCTGTACCATCACCAGCCCATCAAAATTTGTGTACCCAATCAATGAAAGTGGGCAATCTGCAGCATAAAAGATACCAAAACTGGAAGTACCTTTCACATATCTAAGGATTCTCTTTGCAACTTTCTAGTGAAGCTCATGGGGCTCCTACATATATTTGGAACAAACTCCTACTGCAAAAGATATATCAGGCTCGGTGTGAGTAAGATACAATAAACTCCCAACCAACTGTCGATACAGTGTACTATCCACCAAAGGTGTTGTACCCGCATCCTCAAATTTGATCCCCGAAAGAAAAGGAGATGTTGTTACCTTGAATTTTGTCATCTGAAACTAGATAAGTAGATCTAATGCATACTTAGACTGTCTCATCTTGATCCCTGAAGTAGACTAAGAAAAGTAGTGTAGCAATCCCAAATATGTCATGGAAAATTGATCGTGCAATGTTGATTTTTCTGAATCAATAGTTGAGGTAAGGTTCCCTTTCATCAGTAAATCATCTACATAAAGTACTATCAGCAAAACAGAATCATCATGTTGTGGAAAATAAACATTCGGATCAGATTTGCATCGAATGAATCCAATGGAAAGCAAGAAAGAATCCATCTTTACATACCAGGCTCTAGGAGCCTGTTTTAGGCCATACAAAGATTTTTTTAATCTACAAACGATAGAAGAGTTTTGAATGTATCCCTGTGGCTGCTCCATATATATCTCCTCCTTGAGATATCCATGAAGAAATGCACTCTTCACATCCATTTGATGAACTTACCATTTGCGAGAAGCAACAATGGCTAAAACTAGTCAAATGGAGCCCATTTTTGCAACAGGTGCAAATGTCTCTGTGTAGTCTATGCCATGTACCTATGAGTATCCTTTTGCAACAAGTCGAGCTTTGTACTTTATGATCTCACCATTTGCAGCAATCTTTTTTCTATAGATCCATCGACATCGAACAAGCTTTCTTCCTTTCGGAAGTGGAACCAAGTCCCATGTGTTGTTTTCCATGAGATCATAGTACTCTTCATCCATGGAAGCCTCCCAAAGCGACTTTCCAACAGCTTCAAAGTGTGACTGTGGATCTGAACCAAGTGTCATATAGAAATGTTTGGGAAGCAATGGTTCGGTAGCAGTGAGGGCTTTAGCAGCCCCAAAAAATTGTGATCTAGTCCTTCTCACATCCGCAAGATCATCGACTAGTTCACCCGCATCTTGCAGGGTTTTCTCTGCACAAGTTGGCAGCTAAGTTGGAGCAGCCACGACCTGCTCCTCATCCTCTAAATTAGACCAAAGAGGCTTCTCTGATGGCTACTCTGAAGTGCTCGAAGATGTTTCAGACTCCTCATCAGTGGCAACAAGCGGTTCCTCGGCAGGGTCTGCTGAAAAATCATTCAGTGATTCTTCTTCAAACTTCACACTTTGAGCTACAAGGAACTTTTTAGTGTGAGAGTCCAACAATCTATATCCTTTAGCACTGTTAGGATATTCAACAAAGATATATTAAACACTTTGAGGTTCCAAAACCTTCCTCTCATCTATCAGAATGTGAGCCCATGCTCGTGAACCAAAACTGTGAAAGTGCGACACTTTCAGTTTCTTACCGATCCAACATTCAAATGGAGTGGTGCCTTTGAGTGCTTTGTGAGGAATTCAGTTCTGAATGTATGTTGCACAAATAATAGCTTCAACCCATGGCTTAGGAGCTAATGATTTGGATTGTAGCATACAATTGGCCATCTCTTTTAATGACCAGTTTTTCCTCTCCGCAACACCATTCTGCTGTGGTGTATATGGCACTGTGTATTGTAGCTGTATACCTGCATCAATACAAAGTTGTTGCACATCTTTGTCGAAATAATCCCCCCCATTATCAGTACGGAGTATCTTAATCTTACACCCGGACTCATTCTCAGCAAGTGCTTTAAATTCTATAAGGCATTCAAATACTTCCTATTTTAATTTCAAAAAAAGTACCCAAGTAAAGCGAGAGAAATCATCTATGAAGGTGAATACATATCGAGCCTTACTGATTGAAGGCTGTGGGAATGGGCCTGTGATGTCACTTTGAATCATCCCAAGAGGTGAAGAAGCTCTTTGTGTCTTCCCTTTGTCAAACTTTTGCTCCAGATGCTTGCCAAGAATGTGTTAGAGCCTAAATCTGCCTTAGGCTGAAGGAAGGCAAAATTCAGGGTAACCACAAACTGTGCTCAGTCTGGTAGCTAGCCCTACCAGAACAGGAGAGGGCTCTCTCCGCATCATGCTCAGTGAGAGAAAATCAATGGAGCTGGAGATGACCGAAATAGGAAACTAATTTTAGGCTAGTAAACAGATATGAAAGAGGTATTTTGATGAATGATTGAATTTTCTGGGCTGTATGGGGATAAAGGACAGCACGAGCTAAGAAATTAAATCAAAGACACAGATTTTTTCTTGAGGCATGATAGGCAGTAAGTTTAGCAATCAAATTTGAATAATATGGAGTGGAAAGACTATATGAGAAGCTGAAAAGGGCATAGGTGATGAATCCTTTTCAGACAGAAGAGGAACACAGAACATGAATGCTTTCCCAAGGCAGAGCAACTAACTGGATTCTGCCTCTCATACTTAAAAAGCATTCAACTAGAAATGAAATATGAATGAACTGCAAAACATTACAAGTTACATATGAAATAGAAAGAAGAAACAAATTTCTAAACTCACACCACATGAGTCTCCTGAATCAGAGCTATATCATTTCATTAAAATCTCTGCCAAAACTGTACAATGCAAGTGCTGGATTTTTCCTCCACACTACTCCCAGAAATTCCAACCAACCCCTTACCAAATGACTCTTAATACAATAAATAAGTTTTGCTATGAGAAATCCGATCAACCCAGGAAATGAAAAGCCAACCATCAGCAGTTACATTCAGTTACTATGATGAACAATTAAAACAAAGTAAACTTGAGCGAAGATCTTATGGGTGACTGCTCGCCTTCCTTTTGCCACTTGGATAGAAGCCAATCTTTCATGAAATTTTTTTTTAACTTTGCCTTTGATGCCAGGAAAAATGTATTTTAAATGAACAGGCCCACTTGGAGAAAATTGCAAATCGAAATTTCACGGAGCGAAAGTGATTTTGGCCTTTGGGTCTCTGTGCGCCGCGCCCAAAACTGTATGCATCGCGCCAGTTTGCAGCTGGTTTTGAGGCACTTCCTGAAGTCCAAATTGAGCCCAAGTGTGCTTGTTAAAAATACCTTCCTGTCTACTTCCAACCTAAGTGAAATTTCTGAATTTGGTGCCCATTTGCCCCTCCAAAAGCTCAATCTCCCAGGATTGCTTCCTGTGTGTCAAAATAGGGGCAGTGAGGTCCTTTTTTGAGTGTTTTTGACCTTCAGAGGACTCAAAACTTGCCCAAACTTCTTGGACATGCACCAGTAGTCATGATTTTTCATGAAAAATCCAAAAATATAATTTTTTTGCAATTTAGAGCTCCCTAACAAAAGTGTGCGCCACGTGGCGCAGTGCATAGGGGGGAAACCCTGTTTTTTGTACCAAAATTTGTCAAAATGCCAAAAATGACCCAAATTTCTTGAAATTTGGGCTGGAGCTTCTCCATCAAGTGTCATGCTAAGCTAAAGAGGCTTTTGCCAATATCTGAAGACGATCATGCTCCCTTTGCCTCTTTTGCTTCCTTATTGTCTTCTTTAGTTTTGCATTTAAATTCCTTATTCGTGCCTTGCAAACATGATTGCGTGCCCAATAATGGTTTTTCATGTGCCTGAGCATGTACTTGTCCTTTTTTGTTTCATCAACAGCTCCTCTAAGTGGATTTTGATCCTCTCGAGCCAATTCTCTCGATCAGCCTCTATCTCCGGCTGAATGGGTGTCCTCTCATTTAGGCTTTGTTGGGCAGCCTGCTGGTCTACACGGATGTTTTGCCACCTCTATGAGGCCTCCTGGGTGCATGTACCTCTGTTGGTGAATCACTAGGTGTCTCTTCTTCATGATCATATGACGGATCAGATGTCATGTCTGCTGGTGGACAAACTATCTTGGACAAATAGGTGTTGATATGTCACATTGTCTTGTAATACCTTTAATGATGTGCTTGACCTTTGTCACCAAGAGAAAATAATGACATGAGGGATAGTAAGGGGAGGGGAAAATAGTGAGGGACTAGGGACTATTGGGAGAGATTTTTTGGGAAATATAGGAGGGTTGTGAGGGGTTTTATGTGTGGGATAGGGTTTAGGGTTTCACCTTTGAAAGTTTTGGGAAAGGGAATTTAGGATAGGGGTTTAGTAACTTTAGGGGATGGGGAACAATGGAGTCAAGGAATAAAGAGAATTAAGGACAAGAGAAATAATGGAAAAGAGTAACCTTGGTGGCGAACAAGTTTTGAAACCCTAGGCCGCAGTTTACATGTGAGGAATTCAAAATGAAAGGGTTGAATTTTTGTTTCAATCATTAGCATCCATAAACCACCATACCCTAGCACAAACTTGGATGAAACACATAAATGGAGGCTCTACCTACTTGTGGAATGAAGAATTTGAAATTTGGAGGAAGATTTCAAAAAACTTTAGGCCTTTTAGCCCAGTGCACCGCGCCTCCCTAGTGTGTCGCGCCAGTGTAAGTTTACACTGGAAAATTTCTTCCAGTGCGCCGTGCCTTCCCAGTGCGTTGTGCCTTTTTCCATGCGACTTTTGGAAGCCTTCCCGGTGTCCAAATTGCATGCAGGATAGCTCGTTGGAAATTTCGTTGAGTCTACTTTCCAACCCAACTTGAATTGTTCAATTTGGAGTTCATTTTCCCTATCAAAAATCAAATCTCCCAAGACTGTTCAAAATGTGCCCAATGAGGCTGCCTCAAGGAAGAGTGCTATTGCAGTCAACGTTTTAAGGTGTTACTCAACTCCAAATTGAGCTCAAGATAGCTCATTGGAAAGATATTTGTGTATAGTTATCATTTTACTCATCAAAAAAGTCATTTGGCTAACCAAGCTAGGAGAAAAGTTGATTTTCCCAAGGTCACTTTAGAGGTGCATCAATTCTCCCGAGGCAATTGTAGTTTTGACATTTCTCTAAAACCATGACACCTGTGAAAAAAGTGAAGGAGGTTTTTCTTCCTAGGCCTATTGCGGACAAAAACCTCTCACAGTTTTCCAAAATTCATCTTTTCTTCCTCATAAAAATCATTTGAGTGAATTATTGAACCTTCCTCTGGCCTGCAAGTATTATTGAAGCACTTTGAGAACAACAATTTGCAAACCCTAGACCTACTAATTCTTTGCTAACCAAGAGATTAGAACAGAAATGTAACCTTTAAAATTATTTGATAAATAGAACTAAACCAGCAGGATAAGGCATGAGGGGAAATGACTGATAAGACCCTTCCGTCAGATTATGGCATGCCCCTAGCGGAATGTAGCTGAGTGAATGGAGCGAGACTCCTAAAAATGAAATGCAGAAAGGGTTTTGATATCTGATGGAGGACTGACAAGATCGACTCTAACATTGGCTCCAATAGGGATGGTAGCTCCAGCTCCTTGGAGGTGCCAAGAACTGCAGATCTTTGGGAGAGCAGACGGTGCCTTCGTCCATTGGGCTATGGAGTCAAAACACGGAAAATGACATTATGCAGATGGACTCTGACTGAAGACGCAAATTGAAAACCATAATAAAACCAGACATGACTAAATCCTAACTAACAAACTGGAAAGATAGACATATTTGAGCTTATTCAACAAACCTACCCTAATTACTCTTTCCACCACCCAGTCAAGTGAGATGGAACAGCCAATGCAACCAGGAAAGCATTATGGTTGATATTTGATTTCTTCCCAAATGCTTTCTGATGCACAGGAAAAGGGAAGAATCGAAAGGCAACTCCCATGGAAACTTGGAATCAAGTTCACTGCTGACAAACTTGCAAAGCATGAATTAGCTAGATGAGTTCAAGAATACTGCAAAAGGATCTTCATAAGCATCGCCATTGATTTCCATTAACACATTACTGCTCTGGTCCAAGTAATCTTCATAGCTGGATATTAAACTTTTCCTCACATTTGCACTGTCTTCTCTGATGATTGCAGCAAGCGGTCAAAAGGATCCTGAATTTCGTGAAGAACCAAACTCTGTTGTTGATTCCAAATAGAACCAAAGCCTCCTTTATCAATCTCCTCATATGACTGCAAACTTTGGTATGGGCTATGAAATGAACAATCTGTTAAACAAGACAATGAAGGTGACCCTTGAAACAGATGATTATCAACATTCTCTTTTGTCGCATGGTTAGCTGATGAAGAAGAATTTTTACAGCAAACAAAATCTAACACATGAGCAAAAGGATCATCAAAAACTTGAGGAGACTGCTGCAATGTATCTATTGAAACTGTATGACATCCTATTGGCTGTTCATCTTTTTCTTTAGAGATATTACAAAGGTTCTACCTTATAAACTAAAATTCTTTGTAACAAAAGGGCACAGAATCCTCTTGCATCATTAAATCATGTATTTTGGCTGCCTCACCTTCATCTGTAATCTGACCTTGAATTGTGTTTGGTGGCTGCAAATCTGGTTCTGTATCCAAAATGATTTCATCAATCATTTCAGGGGAAGATTTCTTATTAACGACCTACTCAAAAATTTCGCCATCTGTTTCATCCTCAACATTAAAACTAAGAGATTGTTGATTTTCTACAAGATTTTCATTTGAAGATTTACTATGCAATTTACCCCGCAAAAACTGAAATGATTCAAAACAGAAAGGTAAGGAATCTTCTTGTATCGTTTGATCATATATGCCAGCTTCTATGTCTTCATGTGCAACCTGACTATTAATGGCATTTGGGGGCTGAAACTCTGAATATAAGAAGTCTGGAACAAAGTTTTCATCGCCCTCAAGAGGATCCAAATCAAGATTTTTCGATAGCTAATGTCTGATTGCATGGAAATTATCTCTGATGAACTGACATGAATCAAAGCAAAAAGGCAAAGATCCTTCACTTACTTCAAAATCTACTACACTTTCCTCATCGTTTCCATAGCTGATATGCATCGGTTGATCACTCTACTCGAGCTGTTGTAAGTGAACTTCCTCATCCCACAAACTAGCTGTTGATTTGTCTGCAAGATTAGCTTCTGTTTGGAGAGCATAATCATCATCATCATACTGATCAAACTGAGGCAAATCGTCATTATAAAACACGTCGTCAAGCATATATATCATATCAACAGGTCTTTCTTCTCCAAGATAATCTACAAAACAATCCTTATGACTACTGAGATAACAAACAAAATGTTTTGGATCAGCCACTTGTTCATGAACATCATTTTCATCTTTTGCAGTCATTTCCCTCACCATCTCTTCTATTTCACTCACCAAAATGTCAAGCTTTTCCTCTGAAGGTGTAGTTTTCTCTGGATCCATGTTTTTCATCTCTTCTTCTTTCAACCTTTCCCTTCTGATCAGTCAATGAGACTCTACATTTACTACATTGTTTTGCATCTCTTCAAGTCTTGCGACATTCTTTTCTCTCAGCTGAAACTCCATTTCTGGATCAAAGGAATCCGGGTAGTGCAAGAGAGAAGATCTAGGAGGGGGTCTTATATCAACTGGCATTGAATAATAAACTTGATTAAATCTGGCTGAAAACTGTTGAACTGTCTCCCCTCGCAATCTTTTCAGCTGATTATACTCTTCTACGATAAGGAAAAGGTTTTGTCTGATCCTCCACCTGTCAAGAAAAACTTTGATGAACTGTTGTAAATCTGTGATGCTTGCATCAGGCAAGGCTCTGAACCAACTCTTGACTTTGCCTTGCAAAGAAAGAGAAAAAAGCCTTATAGTGACATCTTCTTCATCAATTTCAAAAAGGTCTAGAAAAGTCTCAACATTCTGCACATGTTTCTCAGCATTTACATTCTTACATTCACCGTCAAATCTTGGCAAGTATAGATCATAGTTTTTGGGGAAAGCATGAAGAACAGAAGGTAAAACAAGAGGTTTATACCTATCTGGGATTATAACAGCTGTAGGAATATATACAAGAGCTATGGGATCAGTTTTTTTTTCTTTAGGCTCTGTTAGTGTCGGTCTTGAGCCCTCCATCAGTGATCAACAGCTCTTTGCATATGCATAGGTAGGTGTCTCATCAGCATCAGTTTTGCATCCCGTTAGGCATGCCATAACACTGATGGAGGAGTTGGTCTTTGTTCCCTTCTTGGCTTTGCTGGATTAGGTCATATCATGTGAATGAGCTTGTGTTACACTTGTTTTATTTTTGTCTTGAAATCCCAAGTCTAGGTCTAGGGTTTCGGTCAAAATCACTGCAAGGTCATGAGTCAAAGGTCTAATAGTCCCCAGAAAGCCAGAAGGAGGTATGTAAATATGTTCCATTGATATTTTTCATCAACTACAGCTCATTTATACCTTGGATTTAAAAACTCTGTTTTTAAACCCAAGGTCATGTGAAATTTGCAAAAATAAGGAAAATTTTCAAAATTCTTCAGAATGCCGGCAATAACCCTGGTTTCCTCGCCAGAGTCCATCAGATAGTCAACCTGCAAAAAGAACCAAGTTAAAGCACTCAAAAGATCAATTTCAGGCAAAAAACTTAAAAAACAGTGTTAAATTAAATGTCAAAACATACAACATTAGAAAGTGGGTTTGATGATTTAATTTTTCTAATGTGGACCTATAAAGACTAAATTTCCCTCTTCATGGGCTCATTATGCATTTGCAAGTTTGCAAAACACAAGAGAGAGCAAAGGAAGGCGATTTGCAGCGTTTCGGTCATTTCCTGGGGAGCGACCACTCGAAACAGGGGTGCGACCAGTTGGGCGGGGTGCGACCACTCAGCGCCACTCCCACAGTGCGATTTCAGAAGGGGTGCGACCACTCAGAGGGGTGCGACCACTCGAGCCTGGGGTGCGACCACTGCCTGGGTTTGCTAGAAAATTGCCAAATCGATTAAATCGCCCTCCCAAGTGCCAAATCGACCAGGTAGGCTCTAAATTCACCAATAATGCCAAGGGATGATTGAATAATGATGTGTTGAATGGTTTTATCCTTTAAGATTTGCAAGATAAATGGTGAATTTGGCTGTTGATAATGTAGGCAATTATGCTAGGGTTTGTGTGTTTCTCAAGGTTTTAATTCCTTCTTACCCCCCCTTGTTCCCTTTTAAATTAATTTCACAAATGTTGATACATGTTTATCTCTTATTTCACTTATTTCGTTTGCAAGAAATGCTAAGTTTCCCATCCCAAAATTCCTAGAAAAATCTATCCCTCCCCAAATCCCTTTACTAAACCCTAATTCCACTCATATTCCACCCAAACCCTAATACCCTCTCACAACCAACAACTTAGATGGACCAACAGCATAATAAAAAAAATATATATATAAAATTTATGTGAAAAGACAAATAGCAATATTATGCCAAAATGACAAAATATGAAAAGAGAGATATTGTTGTGTATAAAAAGAGGCAGGCTGCTGTTATGACATTCATAAAAAACAAAAGAAAAATTAAAAATTGCAGCTGTATATATTTAGAAAGTTGTGGTTATGGTCTACAAAATAATGTTGTTGTGCTTCCCAAACACAAAACCTGTGTTCCCTTTTCCTCTTCTCCTTTGAAGTTGTCAATCTCCTTTTTGACAAAAAATGTAAATAAAGCCCTCCTTCCCCCATGACCAAATGTATGTGAATCCCTTTCAAATAACAGAGTTTTCTTCATTAACGGACAAAAACTCAAATGAACAATGTTGTCCCATACCCCTGTCGTAACATATGTTCTTTCCCTTGGTCACTATCATACATGGTTTCCCTTATGATAAAATCTTAATAAAAGTATTTCGTTGCAAATGATTTCCTGAAAGATGAGATGATATGTTAGCATTTTGTGAATTATCCCTAAAAATCCCTGTTTTTAGATATTTTCCCATTCCTTATTAAAAAAAATCCCTCCCCTAACATTTCCCTTATGATTTTTTCCCCTTGAAAACAGCATACTTCTCAGCATTTTGCAGGTAGAGGCAGTAGTTCTATTTATCTTTCAGCTTGCTCATCTTGTTCCCAAAACCATGTCAGACATCGAGAGTTATGAGCCAGGTGATGACCATTCATCATCTACAGAGGTGGAGGTACAGCAGAGGCTTCGTAAGAAAGGTGGATCATAGGAGACAGGAACCTACTTCTTTGGCAGCATTGCAGGCTTGTCCTTTGGCAATGAATGGTTTTCATTACATGTCATGTTTTCAGTTCTGTGAGAGGCTTGCTCAGATTTAGCATCATAGGAATTTGGCCCGTTTATTTGTTTTGCACCTTCATGATGGACAGGTCACTCTTGCAGGGGTGAATTTTATACTATCTCCAAAGATGATTTCAGAGGCTACCGGGATACCGAATGTGGGAGAGGTGTGGCCCAAGCGCAAATTGCTGGATTTTGTTTATTTTGAGCCATATGTCAGGCCAGCATTTGTGAGTCACTTGTCAAGGATATTTCCTTTCAGATTCCTCCGGGCGGAGTATGCTTCGATCATGAGGCTTATCATGCAATACTTTACATGTGAGGGAAGATTTTCACAGGTGTTCTCTTGTCATATTTGCATGTTGATGCACTTTACCAGAGTGAGGATGATGAACATCCCGGTTTACTTCTTCCAGGACATTCAGAGGATGTCATCTGTATTTCAGAGGTAGACCCCAGCCCAGCAGCATAGGAGTTTGTGCCATCATGGTCTGATTCAGCTTGTTGTTTCTTATCAGTTGAGGTAGCAGGGCATTTCATGGGCAGATTTCATTTCTCATGTGTTCTTTACAGCGCCACCACAGCCACAGCTAGAGCCAGAGGCCATTCATGAGGAGGGAGGTCCATCACACCAGCCCGAGATTATTGTGCCAAGACATGTTGTTTCCCCACTTCAGTGTACATATCAGAGAGGTCATAGGACCTTGTTTGCAGCAGCTCGACGAGTATTTTCTCCACAGCAGGTGGAAGGGGTGTCGTTATCATCATCAGATCAGCGAGTGTTATCTCTACACCAGGTGGAAGGGGCCTCGTTGCCGACAGCAGCACAGGTAGCAGAGAGGGGCAAGCAACCCATGATTGAGGAGAGAGTGTCTAGTGCTCCGGTTATTGATCTCGACGCTGATTCTCCTAGCACAGAGCTCAAGGATATCATCCGAGAGTAAAGCACCAAGATTCATTCGCTGCAGACACAATTATTGATGGCAAAATGGGTAATAAAATATTTGGAGCAGTGAAACAAACAGCTTGAGGATGAGAAAGAGTTGGATGAGCTATGGAGGATTCGAAGTGATCGAGTCATCAACCGTAGGAGGCCCGGTGATTTGTTGCCCAAGGAGAGGGAATCCATGCTTATCCGGGTGAACACACACTTAGAGGGGCTATTGGCTAAGGCCAATCGAAACAACAAATTGCTAAGGAACATGAAAAACCATTATTGGGCAAGGATGCATGTTTGCAAGGTGAAGATGAAAATGTTCCAAAGAAGGTTGTCCGAGGTCCGCAAGAGGAAGAAGAAGACCAACCCGCTCCGTATCTTGGCTGAGGCCTCTCTCAATCACCATGATACTCATTATCTTCCTCCTAGCAGCAAACCCAAAAAATTTTGAAAGTTTTGAGGCATTTTTGGCATTTTTGAGAATTTTACAGGTTTTGGCCATTTGAGTGGTCTCACCCCGTGCGCGACCAGTCATGAGGACAGCTCAGAACAGGGAAAACTCTACATTTTTGGAATTTTTATGCAAATATACACTTGCCTATGGAAGGCTTTCAAATTTTATGAAGATTTGGGCTCCCAAAAGCTCAAAATACATGCAAATTTTGACTTTCTGCCCCTTTTTTGAGTTACAGAAAGCTGCCTTGGGAGAAATGACTTTTTAGGGGTCAAATCATCTCCAAATTCAGAAATTCTAGTTGGGTTGGAAGGTAGACTCACAGACCTTTCCAATGAGTTATCTTTTACCTGATTTGGACACCGGGAAGGCCCTCAAACAGAGCTGCCAATGTGCGCGACCAGTCAAAGTCAGGGGCGCGACCACTCAGGGAAATTTGCCTGTTTTGACCAGTTCGGCCAGCAAAACACTGTTTTCATCTTGGTTGACTTTTGAGGCATGTAAATGATGGATTTTTGTGTAAATTTCATGGCACTTAGATACTTTTACTCTTCTTGACCACTTCTAGAAGTTTCTTTGATGTAAATGGTAAATATTTAATGCATGGATAGGTTTCCTAAGTTTGAGAGGCAAGTTGTTTTGACTGCCTATTATCTAGTGATTAGTTTAGAATTAGTTGAAACAGCTCCTAGAAAGCTGAGCTCGACCCCTAGAGGTGGGAAAAGGAGTTAGATATTCTATATTATGCCTTCTCTTACTCATTTTCATGGTTGGACTCTAGAGGGAGAAGCTCTATTGTATATTTTACTTATATCTCTGCAATTTGAGGAAAAGGAAGGCCAGGGTTTTGCAGACATCATTGTGGATTCTTGTGGATTATTGTGCTGATGGTGTGTTTCCTACTTGTAATTGTAAGTGTGTTTATGTGTTCCATCTCTCATTCTACTGCTGCTAATTAAACAAAAGAAGTGATAAAGCTTGAATTCATGCATGCCATGCTCAGCTTTCAATTTTGTTTAATATTTATGTTTTCCACTGTCTAGAGAGGATTCAAATTCATTGTTTGCCCTCTTTAGCCTCTCTTCTTCTCTCCTTGACCATCTATCTCAGCTAAAGGCATCAGCATAGACTCCTACCTTGCCCCAAAGACCCACCTGCAAAAATTGAGCTCAATCCCCGCACCCTGAATTGCACTCCCTCCAATTGCCACCAAAAACCCCAAAAACTTTAAATCAACCCTCCTTATCAGTTTACTAGCCTAAAATCAATGTTTCTAATTGGTCAACTCATCCTATTGAAAAATCCACCGAGTTTGACCCGAGAGAGCCTTCTCATACCTCGTAGGGCTAGCTACGAGGTGAAATGGTTTGATGTAGCCTTGAGGTTTGTCTATCTCAGCCTAGGTGAAATCTCAAGCGCTAACATACTCTTTCATGGACGGCTTTTTTGGTTATAACCAGATCAATATTGCTCCCGCTGACCAACACAAGACTGCTTTTATCTGTCCGTGGGGTACCTTTGCTTATAAGAAGCTCCCTTTCAGTCTCAAAAATGCCGGTGCTACCTTCCAACGTGCAATGTCCTATGCTTTTCATGACATTCGACACATTGTACAGCCTTACCTAGATGATCTTCAAGCTCATTCGGCTAAGCGTAAGGACCACCCTGCTCATCTTCGCGAGATATTTCTTCGCTGTCGACACTACAACATCAGGATTAATCCTCGTAAGTGTGTCTTCTGCGTAGAAACGGGTCGACTTCTCGGATTTTTCGTCTCCCAAGAGGGCATCCGCCTGGATCCCCTCAAAGTCGAAGCTATAGTGAATCTCCCTCCCCCTGCTACCTTTCAACAACTGCAAAGTCTGCAAGGAAAAGCGAACTTTTTACGTCGTTTTGTCCCGAACTACGCCGAAGTGGCTAAAGGCTCTACGCGACTACTTAAAAAGGATGCCCCTTTTGATTGGGATGTTGTGGCTCAAGAATCTTTTGAGCGTCTCAAGGGTCTCCTTGTCTCTGCTCCATTGCTTTGCCCTTCAAATTATCATCGTGACTACATCCTATATTTAGCCGTTGCCGACACCACTATCGGCATGGTTCTTGTCCAAACTGACGACGATGACACTAAGCATGTCATTTATTATCTCAGTAGAAACCTCCTTGATATGGAAACTCGATATGCACATGTCGAGAAGTTGGCGTTAGCCGCTGTTTGCGCTGTCCAACGTTTCCGCCACTATATTTTGCTGCGCACTACTACGGTGATTTCTGATTGCAACCCCATGACATATATCTTGTCACGCCAGTTGCTAGGGGGCAAATACTCTAAGTGGATTGTCATCCTCCAAGAGTTTGACTTGGAGTTTGCTTCCGCCAAGTCTAAGAAATCGCTGGTTTTCACTGAGTTAATTTGCTCTTTGCCATCTTCTTCTTCGTCATCTCACACGGAAGATCACATCCTGGATGAGACCTTGTTTCTCATCAGCACCCTCGACCCCTGGTATGGTGACATTCTTACGTATTTGCAAACGTCCCCCTTCCGCTCGGGCACTTCCAAAGACGCTCGACGAAGGATTCGTCATCAATCCCAACCATATCGGATCATTGGGGATACTTTGTATCGCCTCGGCGCCGACTCTGTTCTCCACCGTTGTCTTACTCACGAGGAAGCTGAGAGAGTCCTGAATTACTGCCACTCAGGTGCTTGTGGCGGTCACATGTTTGGCTATGCTACTGCTCAGAAAATTCTCCGTGCTGGCTACTTTTGGCCTTCCATCTTCAAGGATTACATTCTTGCAGTCCGTTCCTATCATGAGTGCCAAATTTTCCAACGGAAGATGCGGGCATCCGCTGCTCCTTTGCACCCTGTTGTTACCGTCGACCCTTTCGCCAAATGGGGCATTGATTATGTCACCTGTAACCCTCGCTCGGCCGGGGGGCATGGGTTCATCATCGTTGCCGTTGATTATTTTACTAAATGGGCCGAGGCGATGCCTACACTGAATGAGGACGGTCACACAGTGGCACAATTTTTGTTTAATCATGTTATTTTGCGATTCGGCATCCCTCAAGCCATCGTCACTGATCACGGAAAGCATTTCCAGAATCATATGATGACAAAACTGACAACCCAGCTGGGCTTAAAGCACGATAGTTCTACTCCATACTACCCTCAGTCCAATGGCCAAGTTGAAGCGATCAACAAAATCTTGGTTACAATGCTTCAACGCACCATTGGCGTGCACAAGTCTAACTGGCATTTGATGTTGTTCCCTGCTTTGTGGGCTTACCGAACTTCCGTGAAGGATGCCACTGGTTTCACTCCATTTCAACTAGTCTATGGACTAGAGGCTACCCTTCCGATCGAGTGTGAAATCCCTTCATTAAAATTAGTTGTCGAGCTGCTTCCTAACACTACCCCATTAGAAGAACGCCTCCTTTATTTGGAGCATCTAGATGAGACTCATCGCCTAGCTAATCTGGCCATCGAAACGCAAAAGAGGCGAGTCAAATCTCACTTTGACCAGGTTGTTCGTCCACGTTCCTTCAATGAGGGAGACTTAGTTCTCCTATATGATCAAGTAAACGAGAAGTTAGGACCAGGAAAGCACGAATCCATGTGGCTAGGCCCTTATATTGTCAAGAAAGTTTTGGACAAAGGAGCCTATGAGTTAATAAATTATGAAGGAAATCCTCTCGCGCAGCCTCGTAATGGGCTGTATTTGAAAAAGTACTATGCATGATGCTAGTACACTTGTTTTTGTAAATACATGTACTCTAGCAAGTGTGTTGTGTATGTGTGTTAGAGTTTTTATAGACTCGATTGTCGCTTGTCGCTTATTGTGTCTTTCGCTTCTTGTGCAGATGTCTAATACGCCTTATATTGGTTTCGCTGATGGTGCCTGCCGCAGCACTCGTAACTTATCCTCTGCGGCATGGGTGATCTATGATCCTCATGGTGAGCTCATAGATCTTCAAGGTGTTTGTTTGGGTCGTACCACAAATAATGTCGCCGAGTATTGTGCCGTTATCGAGCTCCTTACTGAAGCAATTAATCTTGGTATTCGCGCATTAGTGGTAAACCTGGATTCTCAGCTTGTCGTCCCCCAGCTCAATAGGCGTTATTCCGTCAGAGACCATCATATTTTAAGGTTGTATTTACGTGTAAGATTGTTAGAAAGGAATTTTGGTTTATAATATCAACATATCCACGACATTAACACATATCTGATGCATGGCTATCATGATCTAGATAGACATTTGCGAAATTGTAAATACACATCATACAAGCAAGCACATGAAACGCAATAGAACCATAATCTATGTATAATATATTATATATGTGTGTGTGTGTGTGTGTGTGTGAAAATATTCGCGCTTTGCGCGTTACAAAAAATAATACATGTCCAAAAGTCTATACAGCCGCTGACAGCGTACTCCTCAAAAAATGTGCAAAAATGAAACCTAGGCGTCTAATCACGGTTATGCTCGTGATAGCATGTCACTGCTCGCACCAAACGTCTCAACAGACGATGGACACGAGTAGACACTCCCACCATGTGCCTCTAGTAAGCTCTAGGTACATCTGCCAATCTGCCGTAGTCTGGGATACCTCGAGTGAGTGCCTCGAGGTTCTGCACGAGATCATCCTCACCCTCTATCTGAGGATCTACTGCGGGTTGTGCTCTGCGCACATTGTGGGGCAAGTCAGTTGGTCGCTCTGCGCCAACATTTGTATACATATATAGACGCTGTAAGAAATAGGCATGTATTAACAAAAAAAATTGAATACATAAAAACATCAAAAAACAAAGAGTTCTTACCCAGCTCCTCATCCCAATCCTCTCCGTCAGGTAGAGGGAGATCGAGATCTCTGGTGAAATCCGTGCCCGCATAGGGCCAGTCCTCTATGACTATCATCTGGTGTCGAAGCTAGATAAAGAACTCGGGCTTCCAGGACATCTGTTGGCCCCCTCCTCCTCTGGGCATAAGTTCTGCCCATCGATGCAATCTCGGTTCCCTCAGCACTGGATCTGCTACTATCCCTCCAGGTACCTGGAAAATCAGCAGCCGCTCTAGAAAGAAGGTCACAATGATTGACCCATACCCAAACTGTTTGTTTCCATCCCGCTTACACTTGGTAAGCTGTCGTTTGATGTTGGTCGTCACCGCTGAAGCCCAATCAAACACTGTCGGATGGAGACACTCGGTGGCCAGCAGCAAATGATTCTTGTTGGCCTCATGGGGTGCCTGTATCCCTGCTGCCCGGGTAATGGTAAACAAAATGACTCGTAGAACCAAGCTGGGCACCGTGTTGATATCTATCTTCCTGCTATTTACACCAAATCGTGCATTAGGACACACTCTGTCCTTCACCTCCTCGATCTTCTCTGCAGAAGGTCGACTGCCTATCAGAATAGGACGTGCACCTCGCCGTGATAAACCAGTGATAAAATAGACATTGGCAACATCCAGCTCCAATGTCTGATCCTTTAGGCGAAACACCTGATCCTCTACATCCCAAGCATCTACTATGAAGCGTAGTAGCTCAGGTTGTGCGCGTAGGTATGAAGTATGGAAGAATTTTTTCAGCCCGCAGTCTCTTAATGCATTCATGCAGTCATCATCCGCCAAAGCTAGGGCATCAACTTCATTGTGCTCTCGTTCTTTCCATTCTAGCACCATTTTTAGCGAAATCCTGCAACCAAAGGACAAATTTCAATTGTTAGATAATTATTCAAGCATAAATTGAAAGAATTTTGCAAATCTAACGGTCCAATTTGGTAAGAAATGGGATCACGCCATTGGCGCGACTGTTTCTAAAACAGTCGCGTTAATGGCGCGACCCCTATGGAAAAATTTCGCCATTGGCGCGGTCCCGTGCCGGAAACCCGCGCCAATGGCGCGACCTAAATTTTTTTAAATCCTCTTGCAGAGGCCTAAAATGTGGATAAAAACTAACAAAAATAGAATGAAAATGAAGCTTAGGGTGAGGCCTCTTACCTGTTGCAGACGACGACTCGAACTGTGTCCTGGATTGGTCACAATCAACAGGTGAATTTTGCACTGAAAACCCTCCAACAGTGAACTTATGAGGTAAAAAGTGAAAAGTAAATTTGTTTTTTACTTTTTACTATTTATAGCACTATTTTAGCCCAAAAATACATTAGAAGTGTTAATTTTAGGTATTTTTAGGGTATTTTTGTGTCGAAATAGACTTTACGCTGTTGATCGAATGATAACAGGGCCTGGTGCAGTTCTAACGAGCGTCTTTTTGACTTTTTCAAGCTCGAAAAAACACAAGAAAATGTTACCCTTGGTCCGCTTTCAGCTCTTTTCCTGACCTTTTAAAGTGGAAAAGATCGCCGAGTTGTCCCTCTTGGCTCGTTAAATGGTTACTAAGAGGCGGTCGTTTTAAGTTCTTTTATTGACTGTTTAAACACTAAAAGATTACCGGGTTTTTGTCATTTCAAACTCGTTAATGGTTGCGAAACGATGTGTTTTTGGTCCCTTTTTTACTTTTTCAGATCAAAGTCACTACTCATGAAAAGTACTCCTCGGTCGTAATGATCGGGCGGTTCTTTCAGGTATCATTTTACACTTTTTCGGACCCGAGAGACACAACTTTACGAAAAAGGACCTCTGGAGTTTTCTTTTCCGTGTCTTTTTCAAACTCTCTAAACATGAAAAAGACTCCGAGTTTTACCTATGTCGGACTCGTTAAACCCTGACGACATTGGACTCATCATCATGATGAGATTTGAGCTTCTCCTCCCTAAGGCTCATTAAAATCTTACTAGGTTGGATTCGACCGAAGGTCGAACTTATACTGCAAGCATATGCTATCCCCATCAAGCTTGTTAAAAAATAATCGGGGTACTCGCCAGAAATGGCGGGGGAAAAAGAAAATTTTTGGAACCATAATCATAAGTCGCGTCGGCAGTATGTCGCTCTTGAACATGGCACTCCTCTGCTTTCGCGTCAGGGTGGGGATATCTGATTTGGCCTTTCACTTGCCTCCGTGGGTTTTGGGTGATCCTATTTGACCTCTCATCTGCTCACTACCTCGTCATCGTGACCTCTGATCTAGTGATGTCAAAAACTGCCAACTTCACTGTCGTGCCGTCAATATGTTCAAGAGAAGTTCACCTCTGCAAAAAGAAAACCGCCTCCGCTTGATAGTTCATAAATCTCATTTCACAACATTGTATCTTCCTGTCTCGCGTCGATGATGTGGGAAACATTATGGCCCACCTTTGACAAAGATCACTTCCTGTCGACTTCAGCTCATTATCCAGGAAAGTGGCCTAGAGACTCCCTTCCGGTACCTTGGAGCCTGCTTACCTCAATGGCAGGTTCTTTGTATTCGACGCCAGGTTTTCATCATTGGCCTCCGATCAGATAACTCTGCGGGTGTTCGACGTCGGCTCATGCATTCACACGCCGTAGACTGTACCTGTAGTACCTTGAGGACCATTGTCATTATTGGTGGTACCTCTCGCGTCTGTTAACAGTTTTCATTATTGACTGGTAATTAGACGATGTCCATGCATGTTCGACTTCAGCTTACATGTTCACATGCTTGGACTTTGTACTTGTGTTCGGGTCGAGGTGGAGCGCAAGACCCTGGATTGTGTCTGTTGTAATCCAGGCGTGATTTTGATACATGATTTTTTCACTGGATGGCTGCGACCATACCTGAGTCTATTTATCGATCCCAACTAGATGGCTGCGTCCATACTACGGATCTTGATTATTATGTACTCTGTCAATGGATGGCTGCGCCCATACCACATATATCATGTATTTGAACTATCATACTGTATCTCTCCATGCAGATTCTCGGCGGTAGTTGGATATGATCTTGTAAAGCACTTCACCTCTCTCTCTTTCAAGGCTCATGCTTTAGGGGGCATCTGTTACGCAGTAATTTGTCACCGTTGGTCACCGTCCTTGTTACCCCCACTGTCACACATTGGAGGACACATTTACGGACCTGTGACCAGTGACACAGCTTGAAAACACTTGCATTGAGGTCTCCTAAGTATGAACTTCAATATCCTTGAAGACACCCTTTGAAGATTAACCTTGGAAAATGCCCTTTTTTCATTAGTGCGGGTCCACAGTGTCTAACCCGCGCCAATGGCTCAGTTCCTACAAAGAGGGCGCGCCCACAGACGCACTGTCACAGAACAAAGCCCGCGCCACACAAAATTAGTCATGATTTTTGGCCAACGCGCACTGAAGTGTTTTTTCCTCCATTACTCATGCAGTTCCCTGAGGAAAAATCCCATGGATACGATCGAGTGTCGTCTTTTTCATCCATGACAACTCAGTCCAAAGGCTATTCTGGGACAATACCAAGTCTTCAGTAAGTGTCCGGATACGACGAATACTTTCTCCTCTGCCATCTATAAATCACTGTCATCCTACATTGAAAGGGAGTTTTTGGAAGGCTAGAGTTAGAGTGTTGAAGTTTTGAGCTAAAGTGAGCTGAGATTATGTTAGATTGATAGTAAGAGTTGAGAGAGAAGTTATGCTGCCGAAATTCTGAGAGAGGAAGTGGCTTTGCAAGGCATGCCAAACTGCTGACCCAGTTGGAGGAGATTTGCAGCGTCAAGCCTTAATTGGTTGTAATTATTCTCTTCTTTTATTGAATAATGAACGACTGTTATTATCGTTCCACTCACGTATTCTTCTGGTAATATTTGAGTTATATCCTGCTTGACTGATATATAATTGTATGATATTGGATTTTACGCTTGTTGTGGATTGTTCTTTGTGCAGGTGTCCATGCGTGGAACGCGAGGATAGTGACCGGCCAAAGCTAGAGGACAGGAGCGATGTTTCTTCCACGACAAATAGCGTTGGATCCCAGGTAGGTCTTCTGACCAACCTTTTAATTATGCAATTAGGAACTTGCATGCAGCGTGTTTGATTGTTGCTAGACCCCTATCGGGCTAGTGGGATCGCCTCTGTCCGCAGAGGGGATTTACCTTACACAACACTCCTATGTCAAAAAGCTGGCTTTAGCAACTGTTCAAGCAGTATAGAGATTTCAACATTATATTCTCTTTTGCAAAACTACCATTGTGTCATATTGTAACCCTATGACCTACATTCTATCGCATCAATTACTAGGGGACAAATATTCCAAATGGATAGCCATTTTGCAAGAGTTTGATCTGGAATTCACCAAACAAAAATCAAAGAAGTCTCTTGTCTTCACGGAGTTACTTTGTGACCTCCCATCTTCATCCAACGATTTAACATCTAAAGCATCAATCATGGATGAGACTCTATTTCTGATATTGTCAAGCGATCTGTGGTATGAAGATATACTGGTCTATCTCTAAACCCAAACTTTTAGGCCTAGTACCTCTCGCTCTGAACAGCAGCGTATTCAACACCAAGCCAAAGACTACATGATCATCGGTGATGCACTTTACCATCATGGTGTCGATACAGTTCTACGAAGCTGCCTCACACATGAGGAGGCCAAAAAAGCCCTGAATGACTGTCATTCAGCTGCGCGTGGGGGGCATCTATCTGGTTACACTACTGCACAAAAGATCTTACAAGCTGGTTACTTCTAGCCCACTATATTCAAAGATTGCATAATTGCAGTAAGAAGTTACCATGCTTGTCAAATTTTTGATCGCAAAACCAAAGTACCACCTAGACCACTACATCCAGTAATTTTTGTTGGGCCATTCGCTAAATGGGGCATATATTTCATGACATGTAACCCCACCTCAGCCGGGGGGCATGGGTATATTATAGTCGTTGTCAACTATTTTACAAAATGGGCCGAGGTGATGCCTACATTAAGCAACAGTGATGAAACGACTGCTCTTTTCTTTTTTAATCTTGTAGTCTTTAGATTTCGTGTTCCACAGGCTATAGTCATAAATCATGGATCTCATTTTTGCAATCACATGATGGTTGAATTGACTGCCAAATTAGGACTATCCCATGATAGTTCTACTGCATATTATCCACAGGCTAATGGACAGGTTGAGGCAATCAACAAAGTCCTTAAGTGCATGCCACAAAGAATGATTGGAGTCCACAAACGGAATTGGAATTTAATCCTGTACTCAGCTTTGTGGGCATATAGGACATCAATAAGAAATGCGAGTGGATTTACGCCTTTTCAGTTGGTGTATGGTTTGGAAGCTGTCTTACCAATTCAGTGCAAAATTTCATCTTTCAAGCTCGCAATTGATCTGCTTCCCGAAACTTCGGAAGAATAGGCTCGTTTCTTGGAACTAATCCACTTGGATGAAACCTATCGTGACACTGCGCTGGCTAACGATGCTCATAAGAAACGTGTCAAGGCACAATTTGACAAAAATGTCAAGCCTCATGTCTTCTTAGAAGGTGGCCTGATCTTGCTTTACAATCAAGACTCTGATAAATTGGGAGCAGGAAAGTTTGAACCTTTATTGATGGGCCCCCACATTGTTAAACAAGTATTGACAAAAGGCGCCTATGAGCTGGTCGATTATGATGGGAATCTACTGTCGCAACCTTGAAACTGGTTGTATCTTAAACATTACTATGCTTTATTAAGTATAGCAATCTCTTTGTTTTGTTGCATTTTTGTTTTCCTTTAGAGTTTTCATTTTGGTTAGGTAATCTGCTTCACTTTTGTTGTAGATGGTAGACATTTTGGAACTATTTGTTGGGTATGCCAATGAAGCTAGTCGTAGTAGACATAACCTATCTTCTGTGGCCTGGTCCATTTTTTCTCCAAGGGGCGAGTTAGTGAGTTTTAGGGGGTTATGTATTGGTCGATCAACGAACAACATCGTTGAGTATAGCGCGTTGATTGAACTTCTCTCTGATGCCATTTCACATGGCATACGCTCACTCGTTGTCAGGCTAGACTCGCAACTCATCATCCTATATCTTACTAGCGTTTATTCCGTTCGGAACCCAGCTATTTATTGTATGTTCCTAAGAGTCAGTATTTTGGAAAGACAGTTTGATTCCATTCAATATCAACACATTTCTAGAAACTTAAACACAATAACTGATTCATTAGCAAACTATGTGTTGGATAGACATTTGTAACATTTGTAAAAAAAACATTTAACATTAACATTTGCATCAAAATTGCATAACTTAACCAAAATAAAACTCCGAAATCAAAAATATATAATTGTTTATAGTTTTATAAAATGTTTTGTGTCCAAGACAAAATTGGTCATATGACCCAGAAACTCAAAAATGAATGCAGAAAAGCATCCTAGACTAATGAAGTTGGTGATAACATGTCACCGCTTGTGCAATCATGCACAAGAGCCTGGTCCATCGACTCGACACACCAGTAGTGTGGCACTGTAAACTCAGAGGTAACTCATTGGTCCTGATATCCTAGATACCAAGAGTGAGGCCCTCGATCTGATCTTGTAGCACTGCCAGGGTCTCCACTATGTCTATATCATGAATGATGGCCCTCCCTATAGCCTCTCTTGCTGGAGCGTCAGCTGTCGCCCATGGGTGTGCCACTGGTCACACTAGCCCAATATCTGCACACACATGAGTTTGATTAGTCTTGATAACATTTAACCACAAAAACATTATAAATCCGATAAACAAAGATATGGTCGAATCATTTTACCTAGAGAACTCCACGCTCGCCAATAGGTAACGCCAATTCCGAGTCGCCTCGGGAATCCATCCCGACGTATGGATACTCTACAAAGACCATCTCCTGACGGTCAAACCACTCAAAAAAGGCATCGGAGAAGGAAATATGTGATTGACTAGCATGTCCGGCCATGAGATCAACCCATCTCTACATATGTGGGTCCCTCGATGTTGGATACTAGTGAAATGTTCTGAGGCTGCATCAATGGAATCCTCTCTAAGGCAAAAGCAGTCAATATGGAACTGTAGCAAAAATTCTTGGATCTTCCATTCTTTATCTTGGAGAGTTGTTCTTTTATGATAGGAAGTATCGCCTCACACTAGTTGAACACCTTTGGTTCCAGGCATTCCAGGGCGTACTGCATGTAAGATCTGTTTGCCAAGTGAAGAGCTGTGCTACCAACCAATCTAGCAAAGGTAAATAAAATGGTCCTCAGGGGCCAATCAGTGACATCCCGAATATTGGTCTTGCCATCTCTGCTGGGCTGAGATCCATCTCTACAAAACTTATGAATATAATCTCTCACAGATTCACCTCCACAGGCGGATACTGATAGTGAAAGAGGGGCACCATGCCTCGATAACACCATCAAAATATAAATGTCCTCGACTGTCAATGGAATATATTTGCCTCTGATCTGGAATACCTAGTTGATCGGATCCCAAGCATCAATAAAATATTGCAACAAACTGATTTGTTGCCTCATGCTAGATATGCAAAAGAATTTGAGCAAGCCATAGTTTCATAATGCAGTAACTGTACCCTGGTCGTGTAAGGCAATCATGTCCTCTTCTTCATGTTCACGTTCACACCACGTGACAACCATCTTGATCCAAAAAATATCTGAAACACAAAAAAAAGATGAATTAAGATCTAATTTTGAGCAAAAACAGGAAAAACTTCGGTGAAAATTCATTGTATAAAGATGCCCTTCTGCGCCCATCGCACCTTGCCTTTGAGCAAGGTGGGATGCATACTGACTGGCCAGTTGGCAGCTCAGTATGAATCACACATTTTGATAATGGCAAGGTGCGATGATTGGGGAACGAAATATTCAAACCTCAAGGGCCTAGAAATGTGAAAAAACATGCTCAAAATCAAGGAAGGATGAAACGAAAATGAAGAACTCAGGGCTAGCTCTTACCTGGTCCTAACAGCGTAGAGAATAGTCCACTAGATCTCCCGAAATCAACTGGTGTAATTTGAGGGGGAAAACCACTCCAGAGCTCCAATTCCCAAATTTGAAATAGAATGATGAAAATTAAAGGTGAAACTTCGTTAATGATTACTATTCACGTACTTCAAGCAAAATGTTAGTTTTAAGTCATTTTTCATACATATATATGTATTTCTAATCAGTTTGATGGAGTGATTGAGCAGGTTGAATGACCAATGAAAGAATATGATGTGCTAAAAATTTAATTAAACATTTTGACCACAAACTAAGCATATGTTATCCCACGATTCAATCTCATTAAAAAAATGAACCAGGCATTGAGCATATGTTATCCCACAGTTCAAGCTCATTAGAAAATGAACCGGGCTATGAGTAATGTTGTTGTATGGTTCAAGCTCATTTAAAAATAAACCTACCACCATGAGGGATGCTATCACATGGTTCAAGCTCGTTAAAAAATAAACCTACCACTGAGCATATGTTCCCCCAGAGTTCAAGCTCGTTAAAAAATGAACCCACCTTTAGTAAATAACCTTTGTGATTGCCATAATATCAGCCTTTTGAGCCTTGGTTGTGTTCCTGCCATCACCTCCATTCTTTTGGCCAATCATATGCTTCCACTTGATTGTTTACCTTTTTTAGGAACAACTACAATGAGTGGTCCTGTTAGCCACCCTCTTCACATCACCATGTTTTGAGAAGTTCCAAGCTTACCCAGAATGAGTTGCTACGCTAAACACCACTCATTCCTAAAAAAAAAGAGTCTACTTTAAACTCTTTTCAAACTTGTTAAACATGAAAATATTGTCGAGCTATTGGCCTCTCTAGCTCGCTAAAGTGATTGGAAGTGCCATCCCTCTTGTATATTTTAATATTTTTTGGACCTGATGGATTATCTAACGAAAAATTTCGAGTGCTTATCTTTTCAGCTCACTAAAGTTATCGAAAAATCATCCCTTTCATATTATTTTATCCTTTTTCAGACTTAAGGGATTATGCTATGAAAAAGAACTACTGGAGTTTCCTTTTCGTCCCTTTTCAAACTCTCTAAACATGAAAAGGACCGAGTTATCTATGTTGTTAAACTCTCTAAAACAATAGTGACAAACTTGTCCACCCAGACAAGAACGAGTTTCACTGTCACTAGGCTCACTAAAATATAGTGACAGATTTACCCGAAGGGAAAATTATAGAACAAGCATATGTTATCCTCCTCAAGCTTGACAAAAATAAAGAGGTACTAGTCAGCAATGACTGGGGAAAAAGGGAAGAAAACTTAAAGAATTTTATTGGTAGCAGGTCGCTCTTGAACATGACACTTTCGCTCCATCACTATGATTGAGTCAGGCCGGTTTATTCCGTTCACTAGTCATATCACCATTGGTCCTCCATACCATCCATATTTTGGGGTTAACGCTACCAATCCATCTCAGTGTTGCAAAAATGTTCACAAGAATTCATTCAGAGAATTCACCATCCAGTTAATGTCTTATCCAATGCAATACTTTCACCCTCCATTTTTCATGGCCACCATTACTGAACCTTGTATCATCAGATAGTTTTTCACCTCAACAAAATCATTTGCTTCATTTCGTGTCGTTGATGTGGGATACATTAAGACCCTCCTACGACGGGTCACTTCTTGTCAACATCAGATCATTATCCAAGAAGTTGACTTAGAAACAACCCTTTTAGTACTTTGAAGCTTGCATGACTCAATGGCAAGTTTCTCACTTCCAGCGATAGGTTTACATCAATGGCTTTCGACCGAAAGATTTTACGTGGTGTTTGACATCGGATTATATATTCACACCACGTGAATTGTACTATAGTACCTTGAGGGTCATTATCATTATCGGTGATTCCTCTCGCATCTGTTAACAGCTTACATCATTGGCTGGTAATCAGGTGATGTCTATCCATGTTCAGCTTCAGGACATCTTTTCACATGGATCGACTTGTACATCAAGTGAAGATTGAACGAGTTTGAAGACCCAACATCTAGTTTCATCCATCCAGGCTGCGATATATTCAGGAATATAAGGACATCAAATGTACAAAGAAGATGCACAGATGATCATCCAAGTTAAGGGATGATGACTCTACATATAAAGAATCACCAGTCTACAACTGCAGACGATTATCTATTCTATGTACATGAAAATGAATTTATAAAGCTAAACATGGGAATGCCCGCCTCAGCTAGACCATGGAAAATTATATTGTGATGATGTATTGTATTGTATCTTATACAAGTCACCTTCCAGGTCGAATACCTCGGATCCTCGTGATAAAGCATTTCACCCGACATCAAAAGATTTACGACTTCATGCTTTAGGGGGTAATTGTTATAGACATATTTGGGCATAGTAACCCCAATCTTATATGTCGATAAACCAAGGGCTCTTTAACCCCTAAAAGTGTTGTTAAATACCCTAATGGATCATGGTCAACTGATTACATCATTCCCCAAAAGTTCCACCTAAAAATCCACTCAGAACTGGCCAAAACTGGACCATACTAACTGCTCCACTGTCAGGCTGCGATGCATACTGACTCCTACACTAGCCAGTTTGATGCATACTAAAGAGGCCTTCTGTGGGGTGAGATGAGCGAGAATGGACAAATGTTCGAGACAGTTTTCTAAGTGGATACTTAGGGAATATTCTAGAAAATTCTCCTATGACACTTGCCTCTTTGAATTCACCTAAGGATGAGTAAGAGATCCAAGAAATCTCCAAGTGGAACCAAGAATAACAAGTGGAGTGACACTGATCAAAAACCCATAAATGACTCACACCCTTTCAGACATCTATAAATGGATCCCTCATCTGAGAGATCTAGAGGCTGGAATTTTGTAATTTGTTATCCCATGGTTCAAGCTCATTGAAAAATGAACCAGGCCATGAGCAATGTTATTTCATGGTTCAAGCTTGTTAAAACATAAACCTAACACTAAGAATATGTTCCCCCAGAGTTCAAGCTCATTAAAAAATGAACCCACCTTTGGTAGATAACCTTTGTGATTGCCATAATATCAGCCTTTTGAGCCTTGGTTGTGTTCCTGCCATCACCTCCATTCTTTTGGCCGATCATATGCTTCCACTTGATTATTTAACTTTTTGAGGAATAGCTACGATGAGTGGTCCTGTTAGCCACCCTCTTCACATCACCATGTTTTGAGAAGTTCCAAGTTTACCCGGAACGAGTTGCTACCCTAAACACCACTCATTCCTCAAAAAATAAGTCTACTTTAAACTCTTTTCAGACTCGTTAAACATGAAAATATTGTCAAGCTATTGGCCTCTCCAGCTCGCTAAAGTGATTAGAAGTGCCATCCCTCCTGTATATTTTAATCTTTTTCGGACTTGAGGGATTATCTAATGCAAAATTTCAAGCGCTTGTCTTTTCGGCTCACTAAAGTTATCAAAAAATCATCCCTTTTGAATTATTTTATCCTTTTTCAGACTTAAGGGATTATGCTACGAAAAAGAACTACTAGAGTTTCCTTTTCGTCCCTTTTCAAACTCTCTAAACATGAAAAGGACTAAGTTATCCTTGTTGTTAAACTCGTTAAAATAATAGCGAAAAACTTGTCCACCTAGACAAGAACGAGTTTCATTATCGCTAGGCTTGCTAAAACATAGCAATAGATTTGCCCGAAGGGAAAATTATAAAAAAAGCATATGTTATCCTCCTCAAGCTTGAAAAAAATAAAGAGGTACTGGTCAGCAATGGTTGGGGAAAAAGTGAAGAAAACTTAAATAATTTTATTGGTAGTAGGTTTCTCTTGAACATGACACTTTCACTCCATCACCATGATTCAGTCGAGTTGGGTTATTCTGTTCACCGGTCATATCACCATTGGTCCTCCATACCATCCATATTTTGGGGTTAACACTACTAATCCATCTCAGTGTCACCAATATGTTTAAGAGAAATCATTCAGAGAATTCACCATCCAGTTAATGTCTCATCCACTGCAATACCTTCACCCTCCATTTTTCATGGCCGCCATTCATGAACCTTGTATTGTCAGAGCATTTTTCACCTCCAGAAAATAATTTTCTTCTTTTCATGTCTTTGATGTGGGATACATTAAGGCCCTTCCACGATAGGTCACTTCTTGTTGACATCAGCTCACTATCCAAGAAGTTGACTTAGAAACAACCCTTTCAATACTTTGAAGCTTGCATGCCTCAATGGCAAGTTTCTCACTTCCGGCGATAGGTTTATGTCAATGGCCTTCGACTAAAAGATTTTGCGTGGTGTTTGGCATTAGATCATATATTCACACCACGTGAATTGTACTATAGTACCTTGAGGGTCATTATCATTATCGGTGATTCCTACATCCATTAACAACTTACATTATTGGCTGGTAATCAGGCGATGTCTGTCCATGTTCAACTTCAGGACATCTTTTCACATGGATCGACTTGTACATCGGGTGAAGATTGAATGAGTTTGAAGACCTCGCATCTAGTTTCATCCATCTAAGCTGCGATATATTCAAGGACATAAATACATCAAATGTACACAGAAGCTACACAGAGATTCATCCAAGCCAGGGATGAGGACTTCACATATAAAGAATCACTAGTCTGCAACTGCAGACGATTATCTGTCCTATGTACATGAAAATGAATTTATAAAGTTGAGCATGGGAATGCCCGCTTCAAGTAAATCATGAAAATTATATTGTAATGATGATGTATTATATTGTATCTTATACAGGTCACCTTCTAGTTTCGAAAACCTCGGATCCTCATGATAAAGAATTTCACCTGACATCAAAAGATTTGCGACTTCATGCTTTAGGGGGCAACTGTTATAGACATATTTTGGCACTTCAACCCCAATCTTATATGTCGATAAACTAGGGCTATTTAAACCCTAAAAGTGTTGTTTTAGACCTTAAAGGATCATGGTCATGTGATTACATCATTCCCCAAAAGTTCCACCTGAAAAACCATCAAGAACTGGCCAAAACAGGACCATACTAACTGCTCCACAGTCAGGGTGTGATGCGTACTGACTCCTACACTAGCTAGGTGTGATGCATACTAAAGAGGCCTTCTATAGGGTACGATGAGCGAGGATGGACAAATGTCTGAGACAGTTTGCTAACTGGATGCTCATGGAATCTTCTAGAAACTTCTCTTATGACACTTGCCTCTCTGAATTCACCCAGGGATGAGTAAGAGATCCAAGAAATCTCCAAGTGGAATGACACTATTCAAAAACCCAGAGATGACTCACACCCTTGCACACATCTATAAGTAGATCCCTCATCTAAGAGATCTGGGGGGCTGGAATTTTGTAATTTGTAAGGAAGTGCTGATAGTTTGTCTTTGAGAAGGAACATTGTATTGTTGGGTGATCTTGCTTTTCATGAGCTGAAGAGGGCCTTGATGCTGGGAGGATGATGCTAGATCAAACAGCTAGGTTGTAATTCTCCCTTCTATTTTAATAAAGTTCTTTGAGTTTTCCTCCATACAATCATGTATTTTTGAATGTTGTTATTTGTGAATGCCATTGTATGTTAATTGTATTTCTAATTTTGCAATGCTTATGATATAATAGATCGAGGTGCTTTGATGGTGTTTTGTTACTTTGTCTCTACAGGTATTCTCTAAGAGGGATAAGTAGGAGAGGAGTTGCAAGCTCTACCAAGCGGGAGAGAAATCAAGCAAGGAGTCAAGCGGAAGATTCAGGTTGGTTGCTTTTCCTCTCTCTTATCTACTATACATAGAGGAAATCCCAAATTTCTTTGATTGTTTGTTTCTAGGATAGCTGTCAATCCTAGAGGGCTAGCAGATTGAAAAGACACTAGTTTTCCTGGAAACAAGGAGGAAGAGAAATATTTATTCAACATTGATCATCCCTTTGCCCTTGATGTCAAAGGGCAAGAGAAGCTTGGTATTTGGAGAAGAATGCTTGGAGAAGGTTGGTAAGAAGTCTTGGTATTTATAGATTTGTTTGTAGGTGTTTGTAGGTATTTACAGATGGTGACAAAACACCAAATTGGTTGCCATCAAGTTCAAAGGGGGAGATTATTGGAATTATGGCTAATGTTTTGTCCTTGATGGAAACCCACTTGATAAAGATTTCAACAATGTAATAACATGATGATTATGTATACTAGCACAAATGATACAATGGTGATGAGCATAGAAATGATAGCTTAGAGATAGATGGATGATAAAAGAAAATTTTTAGAAAGTATACGTGGATCCTAAGAAGCAAGGTCATGTACATATGTAGTTAGTGTGAAGAAAAGTCACGTACGAAATCCGCACCATGGTAATTTAGATACCAGGGGTCTTTACCATGGTATTGGCCCATAGTAATGGGTGTGGCAACAATTATTTGATCCCATCAAAGAATACCAATGAAATTACTAAGGGATTGGCCTAAGGTATTAGCTAAGGCCAAATATATATGAGGAGATGGAGATCAAGGTGTTAGGTGTCCAAGTATTGAGTTTCCTATGAACGATTTGATCTGAAAAAAGTGTCCACCAGTAAGAAAGGAGAAGGATCATATCTAAAAGATATATATTGATATATATGCTTGATTTACTTATTGTAAATGTCGTTAATATTAATGAAATTGTGATACTGTCAACTAAATGATTTATTCAGAAATCTGCAGTATTGGTAGTAAGGGTTGCAGAAAGTAAAATTATGTTTGCAGAAAAAAATTCAGATATGTATGCAGGTATGTTTGGGAATAGTTGCGTACATATGTGGTTCCATATTTGTAGGGTCATGTATATATTCTGCAAAATAATTTTCACTCTGTGCAGATATATACATGGATGTTGTACATGGTAAGTGAATACATACACTGATATTTATTGTGGAAGTCACATACAAAAACTAGGGTTTAATCTAATGATTGATACAGTTGATGCTATCTACTCTATTTATTTTTGTCTATTGATGATGTCTCTATCATGATGTTCTGTCTGACAGTAAAAATTGAGGTGACTTGGTTGAATTTCTCAGTTTTAATAATATAGAAGTTTTCTTGGGTATATGATATATGGTATGTAATTGGTTCATAAATATGTGATTGCTTCAATAATATATAACTGGTGAAATGGTCTATGTATGATTCTTCAACATTTAGTATTCAGAGATCTATATGTAGGTGTCATACAAAGAAGTCGCGTATATACGCAAGTCTTATTCAATATTGTCGAATACATAATTTGATGTTTTTGTTTTTTTTTTTTTTTTTTTTTTAATGGTTGGGTTCTGTATTCAGTGATTTGATGCTTCAGAATTTTAGTTGATTTGTAGTGTCTCAAATTCAGAGCTTCAGTTTTTTTGGGTTTATAGTTGACATGGGTCCAGTTTGAAAATTTGATGAAAGGTGGACTACAGGTTGTGTGATGATTGTTTGAAATATGGATCACATCTAAAATATTCTGAAAAATGGTCCACAAGGAGTTGAGGGTTGTATCCTTCAGGAAGGAGGTAGGAGCTACCTTTCGATAGGAGCCAGTAAACAAGTTTAGGGGGTGTTGGAGAACGAGAAAAGATTGTAGCCTTATCCAGCTAGGTTCTTGCATACTAACAAGAGTCTTCAACAGTACATATGTAATAATTTTATTTATAGCATAAGAAAGAAGACAAAGACAACAACAATGGTGGTTTTCTCCCACATTGGGTTTCCACCTAAAATATTGGTGTTCTATGTGTGTTTTCTACGATTTATTTATGTTCTTTAAGCAATCTAATCATGCACTGATTAAAGATAATTATCTGAGAAAAAACGTAAAAATCAGTAAAATGGATATATGCTAGTTTCCTTCTCTGAAGTAGTGTACATACGTAGGTTTCCTTAATAACAGTAGTGTATATTTTTTCAAAATATAAAATTTGGAAGTTTGAATTTAAAATACTAATTCATCCCCTTACCCAGCCCCCCTCCCTCAACATTTTTCCCACATGCATTCCATGTCATGAGTTTAGTATACTTTGTGTAAGTAACATCTGCTGTAGCATTTTTTGGTTTTGGTAAGTTAGAATCAATTAGTCAAAAAATGAAAATTATATATTAAGCTAGGATATGGACAAAAAGAATATTGAATAAAAAAATTTTGGAAATATTTTGATAAGTATGTCCATATCAAATAAAATGTTAGAATAAATGCCCTAAAAAATGAAGGCAAAAAATTAAAAATGTTAGGTTAGAGAGAAAAGCAAAAACAATAAACTCTGAAAGTATTGCAAATCTAAATGCCACTAGTCTAATTCAGTTTTGTAAATAATAGTTGTGTCCAGTTTGTTTAGATGCCACACTAGTTTGTTTGATCCAATTATATAGTTTAATCATGATTGGTTTTAATTTAAATTTATTGTCATAGGTAGAAAATAAAATTGGCTCAACAGTTTAATATGAGCCAATGGTGGAAATAAGGTATAGAGGTAGATTAGGCATAAAATGAAAATGTTGTGCTGTTAGCTTATATGCACTTTGAAAAATAAGTGAAAATGTTAGGAGTAAAAGCATAGGTAGACATGTGAAATCAAATTGAAACATCAAATGTTTTAACCCTAAGTTGTAACATTGGGAAAACATATATATGATAGGTTTTAATTAACCAAAAAATTTCATAAGCTAATGTTATTTCATTTAATCCCTATGACCCACAACTATCACATTCGCCCTCGAAGTCGTGACCCCACCATTCATCTCTGCTCCCCCCCATCACCTCTCATCCCACACACTCTTCCATGATCTCATGGCCCATGGCCCTCCTCAGCCCTCATTCACCATTCGAACTTTATCAGCCAGGGGGTCCAAAATGGGTAGTTTCCCATATCACCCATATAAACTCATTTTTCTACTTTTAGTGGTTCGGGACTAAAAATACCGAAACTACTTACCACCTCACCTTACCCCTGAACGCAGTATATTAAAGTACCATTTACCACCGCTCCACATCATGCTCCACGTCACACTCTATCTCATGTATGTCGTCCAATCAACTATCGCCTATCCATTGCCTATTCAATTCCGCTCCCGCAAATTTATTACTCAAACATCCATTAATTAATCCGTTGGATAATTAATGTAAATTCAAACGTTCAGTACCACCTCCACTCCATTTTTTCATTTATAAACACTGTATTATCCATGAGAATGGTTACACAGTGAATTTCTGCAACTAGATTAATCATTGAATTTTTCTTGCCTATAGCTCAACCACTGTCCGACATTAAAGAAATTTGTTGGCTTGTTGGGGCCTGACCCAAGTTCGGAGTTAATTAGCCAAACAAATCCCTATACTGCTGGCCCTTTTGGCAATAGTCCACGGAGCGCAGACTGAGGTCTCACCCGAAGTAGTATGGAGGGGTGTTGGAACTAGGTTTCCACACCCTTGAGATATCTGAGGGGTTGATTTGCTCCAACTGTGAGTCCCTTCGGGCAGGTTACTCCATGCACTTCCTTGGCTTTCACGCCCTGATATATTTTCCTTTGCGCATCCCTAACCAGGGGTTGTGGGGCTTTCGCACAATTGGAGTAGTGATCTACACTATTCCCCTAATTCACACCTGAGATCTTACTTATCTTCTTATAACAATTAGTTATCTTCATGTAAATAGATGCCTTATATTATATTTACTTATTCAGCACATTCATATGATTTCGTGGAGTAAACAAATAGTAAACTTGTTATTCATACCTAATAATGAATAAAACAGGAAAAGATACACAGAAATATGGTAACACTTATCTTTTATTAATTCCTACCACCGTTACAAAATTGACCTACCTTGTGCACTTAGTTGCACAGGTTCACACACTTAGCTGTGGACTACTAGGCCTCTACGCAATCAGCTACAGAGCCTTCTCCTACTCTATGACCCAATGACATGACTTACACTTTGACTCAATACTTCTTAGATTCCTCCATGCTCTAATTAGATTCATTTCTTTTCTACACTTAGAACCTCACTCTATTTATACAATTCTATGGTCCACCGACATTACATTAAAAATACAAGGGAGGACAACCCTATGACTCTATTACGACTTTGTGCTCCATGCCCACAATTCACGAAATATTTACAATGAACTGAGTCAAAACTTGGGCTTTAAACCCCAAAACATGCCTTGGGGGGGATTCCACACCCAACAAGACCCCAACACAAACATCATGACTCACCCTTGAGTCACTCTATTGGTGCAGAGATCTTTGCATGGAGTCCCTCCAACTCTGCTCTGGTAGCTGCAATGTTGGTAGCACACTGAGTGACTGGATGCTAAATCACTTGTACCCATTGCTCCGAGACCGCGATGTCAGAACTACTCCCCCACATATGTTCATGTGTCGCTTGCATTTGCGCAAGATTGCCTTGAATTGTTGTTGTGATGAAGAAGGCCTCGTCGATCCAAGGCTGAATGCGTGCCTTCAAAAATGCTTCTTTGTGTCGCGCTACGTCCACTTGCTCTTTCAACTCTTTGGCTTGTTGCATTCACGCGAGCCTCTTAGTGAGGGCCACCATCCAAGTGGTCCCTTTAACACTGTCATACTACTGTTGGATCTCACATGCCTTTGTCTCTAAGTGCTAGATGTTAGGGTCCTCCTGCAGATTGGTGAGGACATCAAATGACTCTTCCAACATTCTGGTGCAATCCCTTACTGCACTGTTGATCTCCTCCATCACCGATATAATAGCGTTGGCATGTTATTCCCTTACTTCTAGAGGAGTGGACATCCACACCTTCAACCGCAGCTCTATTATCTGAAGGTTCAGCTCTAGCTGAACATTGGCCATTTCTTCTCACGCCTCGCGCACCCCTGCTGCTAGTATTTGGATGCGCACCTCTGTTGGTGCTTCTACTGAGATGGCCAGCTCAGGGACCATCTGGCAGGCTTCTTCCAGAACTTGTACCATCTGTCTATTCTACGACATGACCTCGTCACACTGCAAGCTCAACTGCTCCGTATTGATCTTCTTCTCACTCAACACCTACAATGCATGGCTCTCCTTAGCCTGCAGTTTTGCAGTAATCCCATCCCGCAGAACATAGAGCATCTTCTGCAGGAGCATAGCCATGTTGATCCTAATCCCTTTTAGTGCACTAACCATAGGCTGGTCAGCCTCATTGGTTGTAACCAGTGCCCCTTCTGTCAACACTATTGTGTTGGTTGTTCAAGCGTGTAGCATTTTCTTAGATGCAGCTATCCCTACTGTGAGGTTGGTCGAAAGAGTACCATCCTGAGGAGTGCACACCTACAACTCTTGAATCTGTGCTCGAAGGGCCCCCAACACAATATGATTCTCCTCTACGAAGTTCTTGAGGGCCTCAGTGGTGACGTCGCACACCGTCTCACCTATGTCGTGTAGATCACCCTTAGTAAGGGTGATTGGGTCAATCGACAACTTGGATGCTTTCACCTTCTTGCAGCCACATCCGCTCGCTCAAGTGCTGGAGCTTTAACTATGTTGACGTTGTTTATGGGTTCATGTCTCCCTCCTCTTCGTCTATTTCCATCTCTTTCTCCTGCCCATGCGAAGGCAACTTCTAGCCCTCGTGCACCTTCTCTGTTGCCTCCTGTGTTGTTGCTACTGCAGCCTTTTTTTGTTCTAATGTTGTCTACGCAACATCCTGTGCCTCCAGTGCTTTTGCTGTTGCTACTTCTTGCCTTCCCTTTTCTGCCAACTGTGCTATGTGTAGTTCCACCTCCTCCTTCTTCCTCTGTGAAGCAAAATTCTCCACCGCGGTGATGTCTGGGGTGTGCCACTATGGTAGCCATGTCTCCAGTACATCAAAAATCACATCATTGGTGGCTATGAAGGGTAACTCGCTCCATTTCTTAGCCGGGTCCTTACACACTATAAGATATATATGGTGAAAGTCCGCTTTAAATTCTGCAAAACTTTGCAGGTTGTTGTAGACAGTGGGTGATAACCATGGCTTATGGTTAATCCCCATTCTAATGTTCATCTCCATGAACACCCAGAATATCTTGTTGTCGCGGATCTAGTTCACGTCTTTCATGGCCCATAGCGAAGTGTACTTCGGAGCCTTCGAAAGATCCCTTTCAATCATGGGGAATTGGCTATCCTCCGACAATTCCCCTGCCACCAACACTATAGAAAGCAGAAGCCATGCATAGTGGAACATTTTTCCTTTTTCATGTGCCTCGCGGAAATTCTCCAGGAACTCTTTGCACAAGAATTCAGACCAATTAAACTAGACCACTTCTATGCACTGTTCAGTAAGTACCACCACCGGCACGGGTACCTTTTCTGCGCAGAACTTCCACATGACCTTACCTGCCAGTATCTGAGTTGCCACCCTAATTGCTTTGTTGTTGATATTGGATATTGCATAGCACCTTTTCTTCTTCTCTAGCTTGTATTTCTTCTTCATGGCCTCCGTAATGGCCAAATTGTTGCTCTTCCCATCCCAGATGTCTGCGAGGTCCTCTCCTTTACACAGAAGCTAGGTAATGCAGTGGATTAAGTGGTCTGTGATGGGGATAGGCCCCTCTAGCCACAAACACCCACCATGCACCAGACAGAGTAGATGCCTAATGACGAAGATCGTCACTAGGGTGCGGTGGTAGTGCAGCACCTAGAGCAGGTTTAATAACCCTGCCTTTTCAACTCCACGTAACCACTTTTGTGGCTCCAATTCTATAACCCTCGCCACGATGTTCTACTTGGGCTTCATGAGTTGTACAGTCTCTGGGTGAGGGAATTTCTCGTGGTTAGTGAGATCCCAATATTCAAACTTCAAGCTCAGCACCCATCCCAGGTGCGTGCCCTCAAAAATGATATCATATGGGAGGATTGAAGTCTATTGAGATCTCTTTCCATTGTCAAGGTCCTTGGGCACTTTTACCTTCCCCTTTTGTGGGGGGATATACACGGGCAGCTTGGTTGGAGGGTGCACAACCTTAGGTTCTACTTCCATGCCCTCATCCTCATCTTCTTTAATTATAAGGTCTTCCAAGTCTTCTTCCTCCTCATCGGTTTCCAGGTTAACTTCTTTCCCCTTCTCCTCCATCGTTGATCTGGTGCGTAGCATGTTTCGTGGGGACACACGCACTAGAATCATTGGTTGTTTATCTTTCTTCGGCCTCACTGTGCATGGCGATTTAGGGATTTTTGCAACAATCCCAGTGCCTTTAGGGGAATCCTCTACGATCAGGGCATGTGCCTCTTCAGCGGTCATCTCTGCAATTTCCCTAGCTTCCTCAGATGCTGCCATCTTGCTCGTCTAGAAATCTCTCAATCGCTCAATCATGGGCTCAATCAACACTCTGCATAGGGCAAACAGGTCTCGGCTCAGAATGCATGGGGCATATGACGGCTCAATTCACAAATGACCAAGTGTTGTTTGCTGGGCAGTACTTTTTAATTTATAGCACCTTTTGAATTTGAATTCGACCACTCCCCCCAAATTTGGACCATTAATGCTCCCTTGGCAGCAGATTTTCCCAAATCTTGCCCATAAAGCACATCTTAAATGCCTACTGCCTACTCCATTTGGTCTCAAGTCGAGCATCACATCATGAATAGTGACTACAACAGCCACTTTCCAGCCAACCCGTGCAACAGCGCATCCCCCCTTGCACAGTCACGGACCTTGTGACACTTTGCTCCTACGCGCAGCCTCAACATTGTGTAGCTCCTGAGTAGAGTAGTTTATAGTCTCGCGCCTCCTTTCAACTACCTGGAGCACTAAGACTATACTTCCCACAGCTAGTCAGGTGGTCGCGCCACATGTATAGGGTTTCAACTAGTCATCCATCACTTGTCCTGGAAAACATCCACCTTTGATTGTTACTAGATGTGTCGCACACTTTAGCATTTGCAACATGCCACCATGGGTGATCCCTTTAGTAATATGTGGTCCAATCCAATGCATCAAGATAATCAACTCTCGACAGAAGTCCCGAAATTCGTCAATATCATCGTGCACACCCTATTTTATCACCCTAGTTTTCTTATTGAGAAAATTCTTTATTTCTTCCTCCAGCTTCTTGACTTCCACTTCCACTTCCACAAGAGTGCTTTTCTCCCTTAATCTCACACTTTCCTTCAAAATTTCTTGGAGCGTAAGATCACCTCGTCGGACTTCTTCCTCAGGTCTCAGGCGTTTTGCTTCATTCATCTGCACGATCCCTTCTTCCAAGGCTCCACGAGCCTTCATATCTATTGGTGCTTCTATGTGCGAACTAGCCATCTTATACTCTATGGGGATTACAGTGTTCACTCCATATTCAACCTTGGAGGCATCTGCTCCGTTAATTTCTTGCACATTGTCCTATAAGCCCACAGAACCACTGGTACACGCAGGTCCCAATTAGTCTGTTGCGCATCATATACCTTATTCAGCACTTCGCATACTTCATTAAAGGCTTCTGCATGGATAACCTTCACACGCTCATTCTTTCCATACTCCATTGTTCAAACTGGAGGGGTTGTTCACAAAATTGCCTCACCTACACCTTCTTATTCACTATGTCCCTTAACATGAAGTCTGTGTGCATCTGCGTAGGTTTTTTAATACATGCTTGTATCCATCTAGACAGGTGCACGTGCGGAGCATTTTGTCTGACAATCTTGTCAGTTAATCACGTCTGAGCCTTCCTAAAATGCATGCACATCATTCTCCTACATTCACGCCAGTCCTCAAATCATCCTTGGTGTGTACCCCACCACCTCGTGGGTGTAGCATGCAGTACCCATGTGAAAGCCTCGAAACATTGTTGTTCCAACACTTCCCTTTCAAATTTGTTTAAGAAATAATCTAACTCACTTAACCCATCATAAGTAAGTAGATCCCTTACCTCTGTCGATACGTAGTGCAACGATCTTGTCATCATGTTGTAGTTCAGCCTGGTTACCTTGTGTAACCGGTTCTGCCATCGCTCTATCTCTTCGCCTGAATCCAACGTACAGGAGCTTTCACATGAGATTCACCCATCTATTGTGGTATTTACCTAGTCTTTCTCTCGAGTGGTTATCTTGTAGATTCAATCCAAGTTGTCATTTCTTTCATAGTTGCACACTGGCTCCTTTCATTTCTTTCATAGTCGCGATCCTTCAGCAAGGTCCATTGGTACTACTATGCGCAGGGACTTTTTCTCAAAAATCATCTTGCGCTTCTTCAAGTTTATCACACCGTTCATGTTAGTGGCCCAATTGATTCCTAATAGCGCAGGGTAGGGATTGCTATCATCAAAAACTTATATGACTTCAAAGTCTCCTAGTGCACTCGCATATTTAATATCCACTATGATTCCCTGCAATCTCCCCATAGGTATTATCTTTTGCCGGTTCACCATTCACAGTTGGATACAAGACTATTGCAGCGCAGGCCTCCCCATGTGCTCCCATGACTACATCGGCAGAACGTTCGCGTTCGATCCTAGGTCTAGAATCACTTGGTCCATCTCATATTCTCCAATCTATGTGGTCAATCGCATGTCTCTTCCTGTCCTCGTCGTGTGCTTTCCAATCTTCCAGACTACACGTGGTTCCCCTAGCATGGTCCCAGCACATTGATTAATGAGTTCATGCAATCCTTTTACAGCCTTGTTGTTGCACAACAACTTCATGCATGTTTCCAAGAACTTCGTGAGCATCAATGGGTCAATTTCTGGCTCTAGTCTATCCTTTCTTCCTGAAGTGGAGGCATCAACGAAGCTCTTCCTAGTTTCCATGAAGGTTTCCTTAGCGTGCTCCAAATCAAACTTTGGTTCTTTCATTAGAGCCTTGCGAACCCAAGCGCTATCTTCAGGCTACTTGCCTTTATCATCCCCTATCGTAATTCCACTTCGGAGAACAATGTTAATGTTAGGATCTTCCTCACGCATTTCATACCTGATCATCTGCAGGTTTTAAGTTGAGGGAGGTTGGAGGGCTCCCTTATTGCACAACCTCGTTATTACTGTGGGACAATCCTCCATCTCATGATCAAACAATGTACAATATAGACATGATGAATGCATTGGATTCATACAATCACAGGCATACTATCCTAGCCCTCTGCAATTGTAACATATCAGTTGTCCGCAACCTCTTCCAAGTCCTCCTCCACCTCGGCCTCATCGTGCCCCTGAAATCTAGTTCACGCCATCCCTTCATTATGGTCAAGGGGCTATGTTTCAGTCTGAACTTTGTAGGTGGGAGTCATATCCATCATCAGCTCATAGCTTCTACAGGTGTGCTCATCGTGTCCTACTGACCTACAAAAATTACAGAACTACTACTATGAATTTTGTGTGTACTTCTGCAACAGATGACAGTTGTCTATAGCATGCTTTCCTCCTATTTTACAAATTTCGCACCACAAAGCAGGCACTGTGCTAGGTCCTACTTGTGCCTTTGATCTTAACGGCATTGGTCCTCCTCCTATGAGGTAATTCATGAACACTGGGTAGTGGTCCTGGTCATGTCCCTAACACTTACATTTAACACACCATACCTCTTCGTGCACCTCTGGGTGAGCTATCTTGTCTTGTTCACACTCTACATCTCAAGGAACAAGTTTTTCAACTACATATGGATCTGTTGAACTCCAAGGTTAGGATCCTATATCAGGGCTACATACAGCCTCATCGTGATCTCCAATGCCTCTGCTTGATTCATTAGCCTCTGTTGTGATAGCACGTTCCTTAAATGCAGTGTTAGTGATGCTACAAACCATTCACGATGTTGTCCATCTATCAGTCATATTGGCTTCGCAAATTGTGCACTTTAGTATTTGATCCAACTCCCAAGGAGTCTCACCTGGCAACATTGTGATCTCTTGAAACTGATGATCGACTATGCCTCTAACTTTGGCCTGCTAAATACTTTGTTCAATGCAATTTGGATATCCATGACCCCTGCATTCAAATTGTCATTAGAATACTTGATATACTAGGTTAGTGTGCGATCCTGCAGAGCACTGACCAGCATTGTTTTCTTTATATTATCCTCTATAACTCTCTGTGCTTCCCATATAGCCCTTATCATGAACCAAAACTGGTTTAGATCTTCATTTTCTATTCCCTTGAATATGGGCAACTTTATCGCGCTTGCCATATCGACTCCCAGTGGTGGCAGAGGTGGTATGGGTGAAGATGGGAGTGAAGACGGTGACACTGGTGGTGGTGTGGGTGGGGGTGGCATTCACGGAATCCTCTTCCTTATCAAATTGATCGCACTTTTTGGTGAGACCTTCACAAACTCTCCCTCGCCCCCTCGCAGAGGTGAAATCAAGGGGCTAGTTTCTAGTTCTGTACTTCCTTCATTACTGTAAATTCTTCCACCTCGCATAGCCCCAAACATCAATGTATTCACATAATCCACTTTTCACATAGTAGAATTTCAATCCAAGTGTTCGGGGACTTAACGTACTTACCTTGTGGTCCTTTGAGGAAGCGACATTCTACCTTGCTATAGCTGACTGAAGTATCTACCACAAAATCAGTGATGAATCCTCCTATAATTCGATCAAGCCAGTGATCAATAGCATGTGTAATCTTATCCTCCAATGCTTCCAATTTGTGCACCAACTCTGGGGTCCACACAATGGGATTATCAAGTTTCCACCTTCCTTGGCTATCTACTAGCTTCACTATTCACTCATACAGCTCAGTACAGAAAGATGTGAAGAAAATTTCATGGATCTTTGTGTACAAGTAGCAGTCTAACCACTTTTCCTTTGATAGCCATAGATTCTTTTTCTCCTGCGTCGTGAACTCGTGGATCTTCCTATCTAACCAATCTTCAATCTATTTCTTACTTGGATTCCAGTGATATGACATCAGACATCTCTTATGCAAATCTCGATCTCAGAAACAGAACCATTTGTTAGCTTGTTGGGGCTTGACCCAAGTTTAGAGTTAATTAGCCAAACAAATCCCTACAATACTAGCCCTTTTGGCAGCAGTCCGCAGAGCACGGACTGAGGTCTCACCCAAAGTAGTATGGGGGGGTGCCAGAACCAGGTTTCTGCACCCTTGAGATGTCTGAGGGGTTGATTTGGTCCAACTGAGTCCCTTCACGTAGATTTCTCCACGCGCTTCCTTAGCTTTCGCACCTTGATATACTCACCTTCACGTAGCCTTAACCAGGGGCTATGGGGCTTTCACGCTACTGGAGCAGTGATCTTCACCCCCTATGTCATATCTGAGGTCGGTCTTATCTTCTTATAATAGTTAGTTATCTTCGCATAAACAAATGCCTTATATTATATTTACTTATTCAACACATTCATATGAGTTCCATAATAAATAAATAGTAAACTTGCTATTCATACCCAATAATGCATAAAATAGGAAAATATACATAGAAATATGGTAACACTTCTCTTTTATTAATTCTTCCCACAGTTACAAACTTGTCTTGCCCTGGGCACTCAGCTGCAGGGGTCCATGCACTTAGCTGCAGACTACTAGGCCTCTGTGCACTCAACTGCAGAGCCTTCTCCTACTCTACAACCCAACAACCCAACAACACGACTTACACTTCAACTCAATACTTCTTAGGTTACTCCATGCTCTGATTAGATTATTTCTTTTGTACACTTAGAGCCTCGCTCTATTTATACAATCCCATGGTCTGTGGATTTTTCAAACTGACATTACATTACAAAAAGGAGGGTGGACAACACTATGACTTTATTATGACTTTGCGATCCGTGCCCATAATTCTCGGAGTCTTTACAATGAACTTAGTCAAAACTTGGGCTTTAAGCCCCAAAACATGCCTTGGCGGGATTCCACACCCAACACAATCATTCATCCTATTCGCAAATCCGACATCTAGGTCCAATTATCCCTTGGTCAATTATCTATTTTTTACTGTGATCACTCTCTTTCAAACCAATTTCTTTCATTTATAGTCTAAAATTTGTTTGAAAAAAATGCTCCCAAAGGAAAAGAAATCACAGAAGTCTCAAATCCTTTGATTTACCCATAGGCTGACTTCCATCATACCCCATTGGTCGATAAATATTATAAAATCATTGAGAATTCTTCTCAATTCGATCTATATGAAATCTATTGTTGGATGGAAGATCAACTTATTGACCAGACATATGAAATAGGGCTTTGGGACTCTCAATTACCTCATTTCATTTTCCCACATATACACAAAGCACCAGAATTTGTAAGAAAATGCCATGAATCTTATGATCCCAACCAGAGAGAAATTATTTCACCCACAGGAGAAATCCTTTGTTCAATCAATTCTAATTCCATTAAAAAAACACTGCAGGCCCCTTCTACTACACTAACCCATCCTTTTTCCCATGAAACTTGATAGAATCTTATCAAAAACTAGACTTTACTAAAAGATCCCAGACCATTGAACTGTTTCTAGCTATTGATAGTCCTCCACCAGAAAGGAATCCTCCTTATGATTCATCCATTTTTCCTGATAGAACCAAGCAAGTTAACACTATTTTGTCCTATTTTCTTGGTTATAACTCTGATCAGTCTGTCAATGAAGCCATCCTTGGTTTCTTATCCATGTTTTCTACTGATTCTAAACCCACTGTTATTTATGATTTCATTAATTTCATTGTTGAAGCCATACATGAGCAATTTGTCAAGTTCAATACTGAAGAAGTATTCAAGTATGCTTTAGTACTTGTTTACCTTTTTATATATTTTCAAGGAGACAAATCCCCATTTCCTTTACAGAATTTAGATGAGGAAGGAAATCAACAATCAATGATATTTTTGACTTCAAAGGGGATGAAGGAAAAATAAGAGTTTACATATAAACAGTCCATATAATTGTTTATTCATCCAGCTATCAATCTTATGAGAAACACTCTAGTACCAAGGATCAGTGAGGAGATTATTAAAGAATTATAGTTGGTTGATCAAGCTACAATAGGGGATTGGTATTGTTACCAAAACTACACAAAGTGAGCTTCCACCCTACAAACTTCCCAAGTACCTCCCTATCAGAATCTTTTCACTAGAATAGTTAAGGCAGAGATTAAATGCAGATGAAGTGCACTTTGTGTCTGCCAAGAATAAATCACAATTCAAGCTAAAAGCCCAAGTTGGTCCATTCATCTTTAACACCAGGGTAGTAGGAGAGGAAGCAGACAAATTACTAAAGGAGATGAAGTTTTGTCTTAGTTTCACTTGGTCTTATGACCCATTGGGAGTGATTTCCAAACTCAGGGTGGAGAATAAATTTACACCATATCAACACAGCCATGCCTGAGATAGAACAGTATAAAAATCAGTTGGAATGGACAGAGAACACCCTCCAAGAGACTGAAGAACAAGCAGTTTCTACATCCAAAGTGCAAACTCCAATTGCACAAGAAAAGACAGCCAAGAGAGGGAGGGAAGAATAATCTTCACCTACAACTGAAGTAACAAGTCAGTTCTTTAGGGTTGTACACAAGAAAATGATGCATAGGATCTCTGTAATTGTTGGCGCCACAAATGAACCTCAGAAGACATCATTTGATGGAGTGGGGGAGACCATGCTTTATACACAGTTTGGTGGAAAACCTACACATTCCCCAACTCATTCTACTAATTCTCATGAACAGCAGGTAGTTCAGACTAGTGGAGCTATTCCAAAAGATAAGGAGGAAGACATTTTTCATGTCTTCAATGAGATCAAAAGGAAGAATGGAGAATTAAAATTGAACACCTACACCTAGTTCTAGAAGCATTCTTCCAACTCTCAAGCCAAGCTTCTTTCAGTCTTCGATTCTGAGAAGGGAAAGATGTAGATGGATTTCTTGCAAGCCCAAGGTCCATAGCCTAGGAGTGTTGCTCAATATCAAAAATAGACTTATTTTTCATTCAATTTGAAGGATGTGCATCCAATTTACCAAATTGAGATGCATAAACAAATTGGGCATATGATTACCTCCACCTTGACAAACACTGCGATGATTTTGTCAAAAATGCAAGTTACCCTGGCCAACACTCAGTTACAGCTAAAGTTAGAGAAAGTCTCCTCATTAGTAAAGGATACCAAGATACAATCCTTTGAGAATCTAGTGCTGAAGATGGGATATGATCCCTCAAACATAAACGTTGTAGAAAAGCTCATTAAGAAGAAGAATGTTGAAGTTGTGGCATTAAAGAAACAACTAAAATTTCCAGCCTCTTAGGATCCAATGGCCAAAGAAATCCAAGAGATAGAAACTCCAAAGTCTGACATGATGAAGCTTATTATAGAGAAGAATATGCAGATTAAACAAATGGAAGAGTAGATGGAGAATTTGGTAAAGGAAAAATAGGAAGTTGTTAACATGGCTCAAACTCCAATGGATATAGTCCCCCATACAACAATTCTCACCACCAAAGTTTCCATTGCAGCTACAACATCGACTACAAGGGCAGTAGAAGGAGCTGAACAGCTTGTTGAAGTTGTTCAGAACCTGTCTATCCAGACAGAAGAAATTAAGAAACTAAAGGATGAAGTCAAGGAGTTACAACTTATGAAGTCAGTAGCTGACAGTTTATATACAGCTGAATTGAACAAAGTTAAAGGTCAGATTGAAGTATTATAAAGGGAACTCAAAGAATCCTTCATAGGAAACAAATTTGGTTTAGAAAAGGAAATCTTGTGGGAATAAATTATAGAATCAATCAAGGATATTTTTCCCTTTATCAAGATAGTGTTTGATCAAAAATATCTCTTAGAAAAAGCCCAGGAAGTAGTAGAGACTATAACCAAGGAGCTGGAGGATATGCCAGAAATTGCCTCTGATATAATCAAATTTCTAAATTCAAAAGATGGCTATGAGCTTGAGGAATTAGGCATAAGTGACAGAACTGAAACTATATTGGAGGTAAAGAAGATCATCACCAAGAGAAATCTCACCCTTCAGATACATGAAAAGTGCAGCAATGTCAATACCATAGTGCAGAGGTTTTTCAGCAGAATAGAACCCTTGACCAGTAATGATTTACCCTCTATGCTTGCAATTAATGATAAGTTGATGCCAATTGAGGATTATGGTCAGAAACTGGCAGAGGTGGCCAAACATGCAGCTTCAGTTTCAAACATCAGAGGTTTAGCAAAACCGGCACTAATAGTAAATACACTCAGGGATACTTTCTTTATTTTGAATGAAATTAGACACATATTTTTAGTAAAGCCCACTTTTACTAAATATATAGAAATGGATGAAGTTTATAGGAGGGTAACCAAGATTTCTATCCCAGATAAGAAATGTTGGGAAGAATTGATAGATTTACTTGACTAAAGGGTGATCTAACAACATTCAATTTTTGGAGCAACAGTCAACTAGCTGCAACAATTTTTAGTTTTTTCAGCAACAATCATCAACAACTTGGCATTGAAATAGTGCTAGATCAACTAGCAATTTTTATTTTTGATTTTGTAATAATCTATTTTTGTAAAAACAGTTTAGGATATTTTATCAGTTCTAATGTTGTATAAATAACTCTCTTTACAAGTTATTAAGCGTTTCACCCTTGAAGAAGCATTTTTAGGCATTTTATGTACTTGACTTTTCTGGATCATTAATATATAAGCAAAGGATTTTGAATTCTGATTTACACAGTTTTGTGTTTCCTGTTAGTTTTTCCAGTATTATTTATTGTGTTTTTCTTCATATTCTTATGTCTTACATAGATAACTAGGTAGGAATAATTGGGTTTCAATCTATTCCTATAAGCTTCTGAAGTGATAATCTATAAAGAGAATGAATTAATGAACTGTTTGTTTAATTAATTCCCTCTAAAGCAATAAATCATCAACATGTTTTGTAAGCTTAAGCATATGTTGTTAAACCTTCTGAACATAGTTTTAAGGTTTCCATACTTATGATTATTTAATTTTCAATCCGAAGACTGTGATAATCATATCAAATCTATGTTTCTGTTCACCACCATACAAAGCTATATCACTATGTGAATTTTAATAGCAGCCCCCTATTTTAATATTGATATTATTCAAAAGGTTAGGCATTACAGTCTTACATTTGTTTCATACATTGGTCCTCCGAATTAAAACAAAACCCCTAAAACAATTATCTTAGATTCCCTGGCATGATAGCTAACCATTATCATCTCAGAGATACAACAACATCCACATCCACTACCCATTGTCCAATCTTGTAACATCAATCTATCAACATGCCAGTCCATCAACATGGAATTCTCTAGGTGTAACGTATACCCTTTCTAAGTAACAAATACTATAGACATATGTTACAAATATTAATTATTTATGACCATAGTCCATACAAATTGCAATGTCATTTTATTTTAACTCATATGGATACGCATTATTTTTATATGCTTGACTTTTAACTCTCCATTCCTATTATCTTTGCCTCTTCATCCTTGTCATATATTTCCCTTCTCGGCCTCTATGTTCACTTGGTCACTTAGTCATTATACCTAGAATTATTTATGCAAGTTCATTCCAATTCATATGGCTTATAAATCTCCATACTTATGATATCTTAAATCTATTTAGGTTTGTATCCATGCCCCAGTAACACTATAGTTTAGTCTTCTTCGGCATTGTCTTCATGTTGTACAATTGTGGTTTACTGTTTAATTGAGACTTTGAAAATAGTGACTTGGTTTCAGATCACTTAGTCTACAATAGATTTTTCCTCTCCAAGTCAAGCCTAGATAGTCGATTGAATATATATATAATATATATATATATATATATATATATATATATATATATATATATATATATATATATATATATATATAGATATAAATTCAATATCGACTATATGCATGCCTATTAAATATATATAGGACTTGCATTGACTATCTTGACTACTAAAAGATGCATCGACTTATTGAATAGACATGCATATATACATACATATATATATATATATATATATATATATATATATGTATGTATGTATGTATGTATGTATGTATGTATGTATGTATGTATGTCTTTGGATTTGCATATTGATGTCTCTGTCTCTGTGTTTACTATATAAGCATGTCATTTCTTTATCTCTCCATATGGTACTATTATTTGTATTTGGTATTTTCATTAATCATCAAATTTCTAAGATGGTTACTATGTATATCATTGTTTGAATGATAGCCTTTTGCATATCGTCTCTATGTAGCATTTAATTGTGATAGCTTATTAATAGTTGGATTTTGCATGATATTTCAAGTCATAGTTTTTGTCTTCTAACATTTTTATATGCCTTTCATTTTTTAATATAGGCTTTATAAACATCTGCACTCCATGTAAATAGTTTGATTAATGCATACTTGAGTCTATGTGTTCACATATTTTCATATTGCTAGTGGCCCTTTATTAATTTGCATACAGAAACAATGCCTTTTACAAGGTTGCGTTTTCATTTTATGAGCCTATCGCTATTTATTTAACCAACAGTTAGTTGTTAAATTTGATCCATTTTTCTTTAAATATGCAGTTGGTCTCCATGGTTTGTTTTTCAAGCATACTATCAAGGAAGTCACAATTTGTGTGCTTGTTCTTATGTATTTGAACTCATTAGCCCTTTTTCATTTTATTTTAGGGGAACTTCAAAATTTTAGGCATCCATCACTTGTATACATGAGTAGATAAGGTCAGAAGTTTGGCATCAATACTAAGAATATATATCATTCAAATTATTTATGATTGTAATGACAGGGATAAAGGATTTTGAGGAAATCCTAGTGATGCAAGAATATACATATACTAAACTATATTCATTTTCAAAAAGCTTTGACCACATATGTCCAACTATTTACCCTTTTGATGATGATATATCACATACACGTTTCTTGCATAGATTTTGATACCAATTTTATATGATCATATGCTAACATTATAAGTGTTGAACCAACTTAATGGTTTTCTGCATCAAGAATGTTAATCCAGCATATTTATTTTATTGTTTTATGGACTTTCTTATCCGTCATTCTTGTCTTGTTGTTGCTCATATGATTGTAGAGATTCCCCTGTAGATAGTCCATCCTTTTCATATTATCTACAATCCTTTGAAGCTCCTCTTTAAAGTCAAACTAATGAGAAGAGGGAGCAAGGATTGTCCCTAATTTGATCCTTATATATTTGAATGGTTATCTTGCCAAGGGCTTAATGAAGATATCTATTATCTATTCTTTAGTAGATATGTACTCCAATTTCACTATTTTCTCAACCACCTGATCTCTAAGGTATTGATACTTTACAGGGATATGTTTAGTCCTAGAAGGTAGCACTAGATTCTTTGATATCATTATTTCACTTATATTATCACACTTAATAGAAATAGGTTCATTGTATATTACCTTCATTTCCTATAGAGTTTGCTTTATCCATAATACTTGTGTGCAATAAGTTGTAGCTTCTTTGTATTCGAATCTTAGAATAGATAGGGATACTAAGGTTAACTTATTTCTTAACCAAGCTACCAATGATTCTCCTAAATAAAATGTTCCACCACTCATAATTTTTATGTCATTTATACAACTGACCCAGTTTGCATCTGTGTAGGTTGTCAAAATAAAGTATTTTCCTTTTTGGATAGCATAGTCCATAATTTGTTGTACCTTTTAAATATATGAATATTATTTTGGTTGCTAGAAGATGGATTTTCTTTGGTTCTAAATGATATCTTGCTACAAGTCCCACAACTAACATTATATCTAGTATAAAGGTAGTTAGGTATAGTAGGTTGTCTATCATAGATCAACTTCAAGCAACTCATCATATTTAGATAGCTTACATTTTCATGAAAGTTATGACAAGTTTACAATCCTCCATTTTGAATTTTTTGAACATATCTTTTAGATATTTCTCTTAAGAGATGAATATGCCTTCTAAATTTTGTAGGTTTCGCAAACCTAGGTTAAAAGAAAGCTCACCAACCATTGACATTTTGAATTACTATTTCATTTCACAAGAAAACCTTGTACCATAAATTCTTTGTTGCTTTCAAACGTTATATCATCTACATAGACAACAACAATTAGAAATTCATCTTCATTTGACTTAATATACAAATTACTGCTGGTTGCACCTCTCTTGAAACCCTTCTTTTAAAGTTGCTTTTCCAACCTAGAGTAACATGCATGTGTTGCTTGTTTGGGTCCATACAATGCCTTCTTTAACCTACATACATAATTAGGATTATCTAACAACAAAAATCCCTTTGGTTGTTCTATATAGACTTCCTCCTCAAGTTCTCCATTTTGAAAAAGCATATTTCACATCCATTTGGTATTCTTTGAAATATGTATCACATGCAAAAAAAAAAACATTATTATTTCCTATAACTTCACTATTGGAGTAAATTTTTCTTCATATTCTAGTCCTTATACCTATGAGTAAACCTCTCATACAAGTCTTTCTTTATTTCTAACAATATACCCTTGTTCATTCAACTGATTTTTGAATACCCATGATATTTTTACCTGTTGGTCTTGATGTTAGTTCGTAGGTCATATTCTTCCCAATTTGATCTACTCCTACTTCATAGTGTCTATCCAGTGTTTTTATTTGCTTTCTTTAGAAAAATTCCTTGGTTCATTCTTTGACAGAATGGAAATTTGTGCATGATATGTTGTGTTTTCCAATCCCCTCCTCACTTGAACTCCTGCACTTTTATCACCAATAATTTGACTACCAAGATGGTTCTTTTGCACATACCTTGAGGGATATTTTGAATGAGTCTCTCTCTCTTCTGAATCTTCGTCATGTTTTCCTTCTTCTTTATTTGCATGCTAATTTGGAGGATTGATAAAACATGTGATCTCGTTCTTGCTAGGAATATATTTATGAATTTTCACGTCTATACAATCAACAATCTTATGTAGTATAAAGATGACAATAAATTTTCTACTACTTATGAATTCAAATTGAATACAAGAGATAAAAATTTCTTCTACAATCCGCAGAATAGAAAATCACAATATATAAACACATGCAATGACATGTAACAATCAAAACAAAAGGAACACAATGCTTTTGCAGGGGAACCCAACTTAGAAAAAACCCCTCCACTACTTTGCATTAATTCATATGAGATGTTAGATTAGTGGGGCCTGACCCAGGTTCAGAAGTGATTTATCCAAGCAAATCCTGGTACTACTGGCCCTTTCGGCAATAGTCTGCGAAGTGTGAAGTGAGGTCTCAAGCGAAGTAGTATGGGAGGGTGCTAGAACCAGGTTTCTGCACCCTGGGGATGTCTGATATGAGGTGATTGGTACGCAGTCCAACCTTCATACTTACTGCACTACACGTACCTGAAGGCACCCCACTCCCTTTGATATTGTCTTCACGTAGTTCTAGCTGCAGCGCGGCCTGTGTTATTTACCCACGTCTTCCTTAATTTGGCTCTGTTAGCTGATTACTTAGATTATTTTCATACATAAGCATTCATACCAGTAATTATCAATTGCACGTAGTAAATAACGAAGTAAAAGTAATGCATAACATCAAAATATAGATTCAAGAGCAGATGCACATAGTAAACTTCTCTTTATTAACTTTCAATCCCAATTACAAACCCAACTTCACCCTACGCACTTAGCTGCAGGGGTTTGTGCACTCAGCTGCGAACTCTACTAGGCCTCTGCGCACTCAGCTATAAAACCTCTTCCTATTACTATGACCCAGTACGCTTCAGCTTCCACTCTATGCTCTAACCATGCCTTCGCTACTCTCTATATCTATGCTCTCGCAAGCTTAGCTTTACACTTAGAGCCTCACTCTATTTATACAATCCCATGGTCCACAAACCATGGGTAGGCTAACATAGATTTACATTAAATTACAATACAATGCTTAGGGCGAACAACCCTATCACTCGATTGTACACTTCGCGCTTACATCTGTACTTCGCAGAGTCTTACAATACAATTGACCAAAACTTGGGCTTTCAAACCCAAAACATGTTGCGGGGGATCCCATGCCCAACAGGCCCCCAACAAAATCATCGTGACTTGTCTCGAGTTATCTTGGCACAAAGCCCCTCCAACTATGCCTATGTTACATGAAGTTCTGCAGTGCACTGCTCTACTGTCTGTTGGATTTTCTCTACTCTTTCTGTCGAATGCTTGCTTTCAGGGGCAAATACCTGTCTTAAGGCATGCATCACCTTCATTTGTGCAAGCTTTCCTTCGATACCAGCACTGATGTAGAAGGCCTCGTCAATCCAAGGCTAGACATTTGCTTTAAGTACTACCTCTTTCTATCGCATGGCATCCACTTGTTCCTTCAACACCTTCGCCTGTTGTAGCTTCGCCAACCACTGGATCAAGACAACTGTCTGTGTTGTTCCATGCACACTGTCATACTGCACTTGAAGCTCCTACACTTCTATTTCCAAGCACTGTATGGTGGGGTCCTCCTATAAGGAAGTGAGGACCGCTAAGGATTGTTCTAACATCATAGTATAGTTCTGCACTGCCTATCCTATTTCCTCCAACCCTTTTTTGATAGCACCAGTGCATTGTTCCCTAACTTCCAGAGGCATGAATGACTGCACCTTTAGTTACAATTTAGCAATCTGGAGGTTGAGTTCCAGCTGTATCCTTGTTGCTTCCTCCTTTGCCTTGTGGAATCCACTAGCCAATCTGTGAGTTCGCACTCCAACTGGTAGGTCAGTCACAATTTCTAACTCTCGAGCACGGTGACATGCTTCCTCTACTATCTATTCCAGTTGTTGATTTTGTGCCAGTGCTTCATCGTAGACTAAGCTGCTCAATGTTAATTCGCTATTGCTGAGCATTTGTACGACACGTATAATATATCCCGCAGAAAGGCAACCAAGTTTAGGCCAAGTCCATCGATCTGGCTCACTGCAGCTCTGTCCTTCATGTTGTCCATTGTCAGTGCTCCTTTTGGCAGTGTGACAGTGTTAGCCATTTTGGCCCGCAACAACTTCTCCGTTACCGATGTACCTACGGCACTGTAGGTAGCTACTATTAGCTCTTATGGGGGCCACACCTGAAGTTGCTACAGCTATGCCCTAAGGGCCCCCAACACATTCTGCTGCTCCGTCATCACTTCCTGGAGCGCTTCCTTGGTGATCTCACAAACTGTGTCGTCGATGTTGTAGAGGTCACCCTCTATCAATGTAATAGGTTCATTATCTAGTTTGGAAGCCTTGGTCTTCTTCCGTGGGCCTGCTCGTTCCATACATGCAGCCGTTTCATTTGTGCAGATGTTTTGCTTGGGTCTGCACCTTCTATTGTGTCCTCTGTTCCCTATCCCATGGTCAAGTCTGAGCCCCATTCTTCCCGCGTTGTGGTGGGTGCTATTGCCTGTGTTGTTGCTACTTGTTCGGCACCCTTGGTCTACTCTGTGGCAGCCTTCGCTACCTCGTGGAAAGCCCTTACCTCCTCAGCCAACTAATCGTTGCACTTTTACTAAGCCAGTAGCTTGGTGGCATCGTTCTATTTTTGTACCGCTGTCTTATCGTGTGCCGCCAGATCCGTCGCGTGCCACTCGGGTGGCCATGGGTCGAGCACAATGAAGATGGTATCATCAAACACAATGAAAGGAAGTTTGTTCCAGTTCTGCAGCAAATCTTTGTGCGCCTTAATATACACATTATGCATATCCACCTTGAAGTCTGCAAAGCTCCGTAGACTATCGTACACTATGGGGGATAGGCGTGGCCTTTTGTTAATCCACATCTGAATGCTCACCTTCATGAGCACCCAGAAGATCTTGGTTTCACAGATTTGTGTGGTGTCCTTCGTAGTCCATAGAAACACATATTTTGCGGCCTCTGGCAAGTCCTATTCAAGAGGAGCGAACTAACTATCCTCAGGCAGTTCCTCTAACACCAGTACGATGGACAAGAGCAACCACGCATAGTGGAAGGTCTTGCCCTGCTCCTAGACTTCCTTGTAGTTGGTGAGGAATTCTTCACATGGGAAGGTGGCCTAGTTGAATTGGACCCCCTTCGTACATTGTTCGGCCAGTGCGACAACCGTCGTTGGTACCTCGTTGCCGCAACATTTTCTCATCACCTTCCCAGCTAGCAACTGGGTGGCTACGCACACCCCTTTGTCTGGAATGATACTAATTACGTAGCCTCTCTACTTCTTTTCCAACTTATACTTCTTCTTCATGGCCTCTGCGAGCACCAAATCTCCGCTTTTGTCAGCTATTTCCATGGGGTCCCTTCCCTCACAAGGAAGCCAAGAAATCCTGTGAAGAAGCTCTGTCATGATGGGAATAGGCTCTTCCAGCCACAGGTACCCATCGTGTACCAAGCAAAGCAGCTACTTGATGACAAATATCATAATCGGTGTGTGGTGAAAATGCAGAATCCATAGTAGGTGGAGTAGCCTAGCCTTCTCCACACTATGCAGCCATTTCTATGGTTCTAGCATTGTAATGGACCCCTCCTTTCTCTACTTCATGAGTTTTCTAGTCTCCAAATGTGAGAAATTTTCGCTGTCCGCAAGGTCCCAATCTTAAAATTTCATCGTGGGAATGCGACCTAGAACCGAACCTTCAAACAAAATTGCATCTGGAAGGAGCGGGTTTTGGAGTGCGCCCTTAGCGGCATCCAAATCCTTGGGTACTTTTGCTTTACCTTTCCACGGAGGGACATACTTGGGTAGTTTTGCTGCAAAATGCACCAGATGGATGTCTTCTTCCTTTTCTTCATCCGCCTTTATCTCCTCTACGAAAGCCTCGAGGTCCTCTTCCTCATCATCTATCTTAATATTAATAGTCTTGCCCTCGTCTTCCATAGAAATTTTACCAAACCACAGATTTCACGGGGACATGTGGATTGGTCCTGCTGCCTATGGATCCATCTTAGGCCTCGGTGTCTAGGGTGATTTTGGAATTTTTGGTGCATCCCCCGCCTGCAGTGTAGGGTTCTGTGCAACTTTCTTAGCGGTACTTTCGACAAAACCCACACCTCTCCTGGTAGTTGTCATCTTGTTTGAGCTATCTGTAGTTGTTCATGACTTTGGAGGCTCAAACACCGCTTGGCGCTCAACACTGTGTGGTCTTTGTAACAACTCAAATTTCAAAAAAACAAGTGTTGTCTCATGGGTAGCCTTGGTAGTTTTATAGCATCTTTCGAATTTAAATTTTACCATTCCCCCCATTTCTAAGTCATTAATGCATTTTTGGCAGCAGATCATCCCAAATCTAGTTATGACTTCATGTCTTAATTGCCACTGCCTGCTCCTCTTTGTCTTAAATTAAACATCTTGTCATGAACAGTGACACCAATGGTCACTTCCCAGCCAACCTGTGTGGCAGCACAGCCCCCTCTACACAGGCGCAACCCTTGTGACATGTCGACCCTATGTGCAACCTCCTTATCGCACAGCTCCCTCATAGACTCTTTTAGATTCCTGCACTCTCTTTCGACTGCTTGGAGTGCTCAGACTATGCTCCCTACAGATAGTCAGGTCATCGCGCTACGTGTGTGAGGCTTCAATTCACCTTCCAATCTAGTCCGCAGGCACTCCTTAATGACCTTCATGACAGTCAATGCCGCACATTATTCCTTATGTGGTGCACTCCCCTGGTTACATTGTTTGGTAAGGTGCAGTCGTAGCCATGGTAGCAAAGTCACAAATTCTCAGTGATAATATTCTAATGCAGTAGTATGGCTATCCATATCTTGTCTTGTTATCCTTAGTTTATCGATGAGACATGCTTGCACTATTTCTTTTTCCAGTGTTTTTATTTCTGCATCCATTAACATGCTTTTCTTCCTCAGGCGTACCCAATCTTCTTCGAGTTCACGAAGCCTATGGTTCTCTCACCGAATGGCTTCCTGAATCCACATATGTTCACCCTCATGTAGTTGCATAATTCCTTCATCCTGGTCCTCACGTACTGTCCCAATTGTGGGAGCTATTGCATGAGGATTCCTTCCCTCCAAAACTATGGTCTCGACTCTGCTCCTTAGCTTCGGAATCATCTCCATGCTTAAGTTTTTTCACATGGCCCTGAAATCCCATCGAATCGTTGGCACACGCAAGTCCCAATTAGTTATTTTCACCTGGTGAACCCTATTTAGGACTGCATACCTTATTGAATGCTTCCATGTGGACCGTTTGTGGTGCGCATCACCTTTCTTATTGCTGCGTCCTATTTCAATTTTTGATCCTAAGGTTGGGGTGTGCAAGTTGATCCGTCCTTTCTGACCCACTCTTGTTCGAAGCTAGGGGCTCCCAAACCATAATTGCATCATCCTTCTACATCCACCCCAGTTCTCAAAATTTCCCTTATGTGTACCCCACCATTGTGTGGGTGTTACACGTAGTGCCCACTTCAATGCATTGAATGCTAGTGTTCCAGTACTGCGCTTTCAAATTTTCCCAGGAATTCATCCACCTCTGTCAATCCATCAGATGTCGGTAGCTCTCTTACCTCTGTTGTCACACAACGCAGTGATCTAACCATCATGTTGCAATTTAGCATCATCACTTTATGCAACCAATTCTTCCATTGCTCTACCTCTTCGTCTGAGTCCGAAGTGTAGGAGCTTTCGTGCTCCCATGAGATCCTTCCATCTGTAGTCAGATTCACCCAATCTTGGTCTCATCAGATTCACCCAATCTTGGTCTCACGCAATTATCATGTAAATACAATTGAGATCATCGTTGCTATCATCGTCACGCACTGGTTCTGTGTGGCATGCTCCTTCAGCTGGGTCCAGTGGGACTACTATGCGTAATGAATTTTCCTCGAAGATCATCTTGTGCTTCTTCAAGTTGATGACTTTGTTCATATCGGTGGCCCAATCTCTTCCTAATAGTGTGGGATAGGGATTGTTGTTATCGACAATCTCTATTACCTCAAAATCCGCCTGCACGCTCGCGCCTTCAATATCAACTGTTACCCCTTGCAACCTCCCCATGGGAAAAATATTCTATTGGTTCGCCATTCACAATTAAATAGGGGACCATTGTAACATGGGCCTGCCCATGCATTCCCATGTTTGCTTCAGTAATACATTCGCATCTGAACCCAAATCTAGGATTACCTAATCCATTTCATATTCCCCAATCTATAAGTCAACCTCATTTCCCTTCTAGTGCACAATGCATGCTTCCCCAATTTTCGAACAACGCGCAGTTCCCCTAACCCCACGCACCTAGTGATCAGTTCCTATAGTCCTTTAACTGCCTTGCTGTCACGCATAAATTTCATGCATGTCTTCAGAAAGGTAGTGATCATTGAAGGATCCATTCCTAGCTCTGGATGATCCTTAGTACCTGAAGTTGAGGCCTCCACGAAGCTCTTCTTAGCTTCCCTGAATGTCTCCTTTGCACATTCTAAGTCAAAATCAGGTTCCTTTACAGGAGCCTTGCAAACCCATGTACTTTCCTCCGGCTTCTTCCCCATATCTTCTCCCGTGGTTGTACCACTTCTAAGCATCATGTTTACATTCAGGTCCTCTTCATGCGGCTTAGACCTCATCATCTATATATTTTGAGTTGGGGGAGGTTGGAATACCCCTTTTTCATGCATCTTTGTGATCAACATGGGACATTCTATTGTTTCATGATCAAACTGAGCACAATACAAACAGGATATCCTCATCGGGTTGGAACAAGCGCAGGCATAGTGCCCTGGTCCTCCACAATTGTAACAAATTAATTGTTTATGGCCCCTTCCTGGTCCCATTCCACCTCGTCCTCGACCTCGCCCCTAAAATCCAGCGTGTGCCATCCCTGCATCTAGGTCGAGGGCTCGCTTTTTAGTCTACATCCTATAGGCTAGGGTCTGATCCATCATTAGCTTGTAATTTTGGCAAGTGCACTCATCATGGCCTACCGACCTACAGAAATTAAAAAACAATTGGTGGGGTGTCTGTGTATATTTCTGCAGCAAATGACAATTGTCCATCGTGTGTTTCCTTCTTATCTGACAGATCGCACACCATAAAGCAGGTGCTACACTCAGCCCTGCCTATGCCTCCAGTCTCAATGGAATTGGCCCTCCTCCTGCCAAGTAGTTCATGAACACTAGATAGTGATCCTTGTCATGGCCCTGGCCTTTGCATTTTATGCACCGTACTTCCTCGAACGCCTCTAGCAATCATGCCCTATCCTACTTCAAGATTTTCATTTCTAAACACAGATTCTATAGTTTCCCATGGATTTGTTGAACTCCCAACCCAGGGTCTTGTATCAGGGTTTCATGTAATCTCATTGCCATTTCCAACGCTTCAGCCTTGGTGGAAAGTTTTTGTTGTGACAGCGCCATCCTCAAGTGTAGTGCCAAAGATGCTACAAACCATGTGCGATGCTTTCCATCTGTCAAGCATTAGAGTGCTATCCCATCTTCATTCCCTACCCCTCTGAATATTGGCAGTTTGATCGTGCTCACCACACTGAACTATGGAGGTGGTGGACGTGGAGTGGGTGGAGATGGAGGTGAGGGAGATGAAGTGGGTGGAGGTGGTAACCACGGAATCCGCTGCCTTATCAAACGGACCATGCTTCTCAGAGAAACCTTTGCGAGCTTGTCCTCCCTCTCCTGCAAGGGTGAAATTAAGGGACTATTTTCTAACTCTTCACTACTTCTACTTTTGTATATCTTTTTGCTCCACGTAATCCCAAACATTAATTTATTCGCATAACCTGCTTTTCACATAACAACATCTTAATCCAGGTGTTCAAAGATTTAATATACTTACCTCACAGTCCCTTGAGAAAACGTCGCTTTGCCTTGCTGTAAATGATGGTCGTGTCCACCATGAACTCAGTGATAAATCCTCTTATTATTTGGTCGAGCCAATGGTCGACAACTCATGCTATATTTTCCTCTGAGGCTTCTAGTCTGCACACTAGTTCTGGAGTCCACACTAGTGGTTTGTCGAGCCTACAGCTTCCTTGGGTATCTGCTAGCTTCATGATCCACTCATACAACTCTGACGGAAAAGATGCAAAGAAAATCTCATAGATTTTAGTGTACAAGTAGCGATCCAACCACCATTCCTTAGATACTCGCGGATTTCTATTTTCCTGCACTGTGAACTCGTGAACCTTTTTATCCAACCACTCTTCAATTTCTTTCTTTGTAGGGTTCTGGTGGCATGACATCAAACATCCCTTTTGCAAATCCTGGTCCCAGCAATAGAACCATTTGTTGGCTTAGTGGGGCTTGACCTAGGTTCAAAAGTGATTTAGCCAAGCAAATCCTGGTACTACTGGCCCTTTTGGCAACAGCCTACGGAGCACAGACTGAAGTCTCACCCAAAGCAGTATGGGAGGGTGCTAGAACCAGGTTTATGCAGCCAGGGATGTCTGATATGAGGTGATTGGTACACAGTCCAACCTTCACACTTACTATGCTACGTGCACTCGCGGGTACCCCGCACCCTGTGATATTGTCTTCACGCAGTTCTAGTTGCAGTGTGGCCCGTGTTATTTACCCACATCTTCCTTAATTAGGATCTGTTAGCTGATTACTTAGATTGTTTTCATACATAAGCATTCATACCAGTAATTATCAATTGCACGCAGTAAATAACAGAGTAAAAGTAATGCATAACATCAAAATATAGATTGAAGAACAGATGCACAGAGTAAACTTCTCTTTATTAACTTTCAATCCCAATTACAGACCCGACTCTGCCCTATGCACTCATGATCCGGATTTAAACAGGAACGCAATAGATTACAGAGATAACCATAAATACAGAGATGCGATAACCATGAATAAAGAGATGCAGCGGAAATAACACTTCATTTCATTAATGGAAAATACCGAAATATGCTTACAACCAGAATTGGAAATAAACCAGCTAGGACGATGGTAGCTTATCTCTGAGAAGAGATGTGCGGCTACATGTCTCTGAACTGTTCCGAACTTGTGTTACAATGAGGCTCGAAGGCCTATTTATTATTGAGAAACAATGGAAAACCCTTCACATTCCAAAACCGACCCTTAGAAGATGAAACGCCAAATTGTGGGCCCCGTTTTGGGTAAATTGGTACATCAATTTCCCGGGGTCGTAACTTTGGCATACGATCTCTGTTTGACGCGTTTGATAGCTCGTTAGAAAGATCTATCCGAGAACTACCACTTTGGGAAGGGCAACATCGGTCCATGGACCCATGTTGCCCCCAGATTTCCCAAAAAACGTCGTTTAGGGCCTCAAAACGGCCCCGGAAGTTCAGGACCCGAAAAAAAAAAAACTGCTAAAAATAGTAAATTGTGCTACAATTACGGAAACTGGAAAACTGAAAGAGAGAGTTGCGGGGGTCCAAATGGGATAGGTGGGTGGCCACCAACATCCACCTGGATCATTCCTCCCCCCTTAGGAAGCAATGGTCCCCATTGCGTTGATTTCCTCCATCTGCTGAACTTGTTCTGCACTGTCTGATGTGTCCAGTAATGGTGGGAAGCATGGTCGATGATGATCCACATTGAAAACTTGGTGCAGGTGAAGGAATGGAGGAATGTTGTGCTTCAAAGCATTGTTCCCCACAGTCTTGGTACTGCTGTAAGGACCATGTTGGAGTGGTCTGAGCTTCTGATGGGTTCTGGTAAGGTGTTCTTTCTGTCGATGCAACCAGACTTTGTTCCTGTGTTCTGTCATGACTGTATCCCTTTGCTGCTGCTGCTGCGTGGAGGAACCCTTTGCGGGGGTCATGGATCCTGACTGTATCCTTCTACTGCTGCTGCTGCGTGGAGGAACCCTTTGCGGGGGTCATGGATGTAGCAACGATCTTCCCCTTACTTTGGGAGTGAACCATACAAATGAATTTCCTGGTCTATGAGATGAGCTTGCTTCCTTTCTTAGCAGTGATCAAAGAGGTGGCAGTAGGTGGGGCTATCTCTGGTATCCTGTATAATGAATTACTCAAAGAAATAATGACAGCACGAGGCCTTGACTCATACACAGGCATGGTCGCCTCCACAAGTATGGCTGGCCTTATAATACATCACAAACATCCAGAGGTGTAACATCACACAATACCTCGTCTGTGAATGGTTTGATGCTGTAGGGAAGGTGGCACTGCTGGTGAACTTTGAGATCTCGTCCTTCATGCAGCCACCCAATACTGTATGGCTATCAGTGTGGTGTAGTCGGTAGGCCCAACCGCTTCACGACCTCTGCTGAAATCAGGTTCTTTTGGCTGCCACTATCGACAATGAATTGCAGCGGCGAACCCTTCACCCACATCTGTGAGTGGAAAAGACGTTCCCCCTCCTCTGGCTCTTCCGGCTCATTATTCTGGATTATGGCAGTGGAAACAGTGGCGCTGGGATCCGCATCAATGATCTGCTTCCCTTTGCCATTCCCCTTGTCGGGTTCTGGCTCAAGGTCGGAACATGTATCTGATTTGGAAGCCTTCAGCTCGGCCACTAATGACTGCTTGGTCCGACACTCACCTTTGTTATGAGTGGGACTCTTGTGGAACTCACGCCACTTTCCTGTGTCCTTCTTCGGCTTTGTGGTGTTGCTCTTTTCTTGCGGCTTCGATGGGTTGTCTTGGGTCACCCCGCCTTGGCTTTGTCCTTTGGGCTTCGAATTAGAAGATCCAAAGTCTCGCTTCTTTTGTTTGAACTTTTGCTCGATTTTGACAGCGTATCGGTATGTTGTGCCGAGTGAGGAGATGTTCAAGAACTCCATCTCTTCCTAGATGTATCTGTGTAGGCAGCCACGGTATTTGAGTACCAGATGCAGCTCAGAATCTTTGATACCCAGTTGTGTGCGAAGGGTATGAAAAATGTTTGTGAACTCTGGCACATCTTGATCTCGTCCCTGCCGCAGTGTGGCCCATTTGATGTATTTGTCCTCATAGCTTTGACAGGGTAGTACTGCTCCTTGATGGCATTCCGAAAGTCATTCC